>APFE030360498.1:0-38039 GCA_000404065.3 Pinus taeda | reverse complement strand
TATTGTGCCCCATAGAATCCCTCTATTGTTATTTTTGTGGCTTTATATTATTATTGTTAGGTCGGTTGGGTTATATTGTGACTCCTTAGACTCCTATATATAGAAAGGAGGTTGTGTCATTTGAATCATCGAAGAATTGTTCATTTGCGTATTGTAAAGGAGGTTGCCCCCTCGAAGAGGCTGAATTCTAAGGCGTTCAACTATCTTTTCTTTCTTTTTGTGAGCTGGTTTCATAACATTAATATTGGAGAGCATATGTGAGGCTTAAAATCAGACCATAACCTAATTTATATAAAGCTATCTTAGTTAGAAGAAAGACCACATAGGAGGAAAACCCAATGTTCTCGACAATCGATATCAAGGGGAAAAATTCTTGTAACACAAGAAATTTGCAATATCTTCAAAACAATGTTGAAGAGATCATTTCAAAAGGGGAAGAGTGGTTCCCAAAGCCTCAATAGTCATGAGTTTACAAATTGAATTTAGAGTGCACTTGATAAGTGCAAAAGAGCAAAAAATAGGAAATCTGAATCAAATTGTTTTCCTGTAAATGCTTGGTTTGATGAGGAATGCAAAATGGCAAGGAAAATCTTGAAAAGGACAGGTGAGAAGAAGATGAATGTAAAGTTATATAATCATATTTTAAAAGAAAAAAAGATGAGTTCATGCAAACAAGGCGAGAAGAGTTAATATATTTAGGCAAGAATAACCCAAAGCTTTTTTGACAGGAACTTAAACCAAGGAAGAAGCAAATTCAAAATAATATTACAGCTAGTCAATGGTTTGAATATGCAAGACAACTCTATGAGAAAGAATCATAGGATGAGTATCCTCCCAAGATCAACGCAACTACAAAGATTTTCACATTACAGGAAGTGGAGACAGGAATTAAGAAGTTGAAAGCAAGAAAGGAAAAGGACTTGGTTGAACTTCAAGCAGAATATCTAAAGTGGGGAATGAACACTCTTGCACCACACATCATGGAAATATTCAACAAGGTCATTCAGCAAGGATTCCCAAGAGATTGGACAACTAGTCTAGCAATACCCCTTTTTAAAAGTGGAGACATTAAAAATCCTTCCAATTATAGAACCATTATGATCAATCCTTTGTTTGCAAAGCTCTTCAGCGACATGGTAGAATATAGAATCAGTAAATGGGGGGAAGTAAAAGAAAAGAGGGCAAAAGGGCAAGCAAGTTTTAGGCCAAAATATTCTACAGTAGATCATGGTATCACGTTGAGACACATTATTGAAAAGGTTTGGGGGAGGAAAGAAGAAGTATTTTTCTACTTTGTTGACTTCAAAAAAACATTTGACATGGTTCCTAATTGTCCATAGGCTTTGTGAAGAGGTGAAAGTCAAAATTAGAACTTCAGCAGGCATTTCAGAAAGATTTAGAAGTGACATCGGAGTCAAGCAACGCTACCCTTTATCCCCTACTCTTTTTAGTTTATATATTGATAAATTGGAAGAGTGGTTAAATCTGCAAGGTGGGGATGGTGTTTGGTTGGGGAAGTTTGTGATAAAGCTTCTTTTATATGTCGATGACCTTGTATTGATTGTTAAATTGGCCCATGGATTGCAGATGCAGATATATGCCCTTGAGCATTTTTGTAAAGCAGTGGGGATGCAATTCAATACCAGCAAGACCAAAATAATGATTTTCTCAAATAAAAAGAAGTAGAGCCAACATATGTTCTTCTTTGAAGGCAACATTCTTGAAGAAGAAAATGAATACAAGTACCTCGAGATTGATTTCAACAACAAGCTTAATTGGGAGGACTGCAGAATTAAGAGAATATTAGGAGGGTGGAAAGCATTATATGCTCTGCAAAACAGATGGAGACAAGTAGAGTTGGTATTGGAAAATGATTAAAGTACTTTTTGGGCTCCTAGTTTGCCCGGTGATATTATATGGGTGTGAACTGTGGGCTAGCAACATCCCTGTCTCAAAATGGAAGCAAATTGAGAAAATCCAAAAACGCTTGATCATGAGCAAGATTAAAATAAAACGTTTGGTTCCTTATGAGATAATGTCGAGTGAAACAGAAACAACTCCCATCGAAGCAATTGCTACGGTGTGTCTCATAAGGTACCTACAAAGAATTGAGCAAATGGGAGAAGGTAGATGGCCTAAAGTTATCTTCAATCAAGGAACGAGTGAAAGAAAGAAATCATGGATGAGACAAAACAACAAGTGGATGCAAAAATGAAATATCTACCTCAATGCATGTCCCACAAATGACAAGGAGTTAAAGAGTCTTATTATGGAGAAGTTTTGTAAGTGCATATGGGGAAAAGAGTTGGGTAGAAAGAAGCAGTAATGTGTTCAGGAATTCAACCCCACTTGTGATATCCAACAAAAAGAGTACACTCGAGCTAGTATTCCATGGAGATCAAAGATTCTTATTGCTCAATTAAGAACTAACTCACATCAACTACAGTGTGGAACAAGTTGGTAGAAAATACCTAAAGAAGCTTGGGAAGAATGAGTGTGTAATTTTTGCACTTCTAGGGCAGTGGAATCGAAAAAAACATTTCATTTTGGAATGTCATGCTTTCAGAGACATCAAAGAAAGTTACAGTAGTATGTTAACATCGGTTCCTTGGCATTGTCTTTTTAGTGAGGGGACTGTTAGAAGGTTGGGTCAACTCATCATTAATTTGAGTAATGAAAGGATTGAATTGCAAAAGACAAAAAGTAGGGAAGTTGGTGGTCCCATATATTATTTCTAGTATCGTGGATATTAAAATTCATTCATTCGTTCATATTATACCCAATATTTCCCCTCAACTAGTCCACTTGTTATTGTAATTTGTCTTTACATTGAAGTTTAAAAGTAAACAAACTCAACTATAAAATTAAGACGAGTGATGAGAGATATTGAGTAAAAAGTAATAATATTACATTTTAATTAGTAATTCCCCCAACCCCTAGCCACTTTTTACTGGCTGGGAGTAGTAATATATATAGGGTAAAATATAATATTATAATATTATCCAAGATTTCCTCTCACCCGATCCACTTTTTATTATTAAAAAAAATTATTTATATTGAGGTTCAATAAGTAACTTAACTCCTATTTTAAAACATCGATCCAGTAGGGTAGACAGTTTGTAATAATTAAACATTTTGAACAGGGTTGAAAAAAAATGATATATTATATTATATATATAATATATAATATTATAATATATATATATATATATATTGGCCTAGATCCATCTTAACTTTGATTTACCAAGTGCTGAGAGGGATCAAATTTCTTGAGATGCAAATCTCTTGTAATATGAAAAGAGATTTTATCCCTCTAGGCGCTTGGTAGATCCGGAATTAAAATGGATCTAGGTTGGTTGATAATGAGAGGGATTTTATTAAATTAAAATTGTTTATTGTGTGGGAATGTGTTTTTTAACATGAAGTATAAAAGAGGTGTAATTTTTTATATTTAATATTCATGTAACCAATAATGATACTTATGTGGAAAAAACATTTTTTAAAATTTAATATTAGGTAGATGTGTAATTCTTTCAATATTTAATGTAGAATTGATATATAATATTTAATTGTATGTAAAAAAACAAAAAAAAACAAAAATTTTATTCCATTCATAATATTTTTTTTGCTTTTTAGCATAATGAAGACGTGTAATTGATTCACTGATTAATATGGGCTTTACATGTAGCATCTAAAAAGAATTAATAACAAAAAAACATTTCAATGTCACTCATGGACAAACTTTTTGACTATCCATCTTAAATCAAATATTTTATTTTGTATATTTTGAAAGTTATTTTTTTTTAATTGGAAAGACACATTTTACAACTCAATATGAGCAAGATATGTAATTCTTTATGTGCTCAACAACATGAAAGTGACAATTTATATTTAAAAAAATGTTTAAAAAAATTTAATGTGTTTTTAAATAAAATATTTCAATATCAACTTAAATATGTTTGAACAATGTTGTCTTGCTATTATATGTTTTGGAGTTTTTCGCCGGAATTGGGTGAAACAATTGTTGATCAATGTTTTTTTTTATTGCATATATGGATTTAGGGGCACTTAGAATGTGAAGAGCTCACAACTCAAACTTGTGCTTCCAACAAATCCCTATGGGATTTTGGGCAATTCCACAAAAAAGGCCCAAAAAAACTCCAAAAACCTATAAAAGATCAACTATATGAATAATCACAAAGTAATTGAAAGTAAAAAACAAAATTATAGTTAAAACATTTTAACCAATGTTGGAGAGGTGTAATTCCTTTCATACTCAATACGAAGTTGACATGGTGTATAATTCATTTTGTGCTCAACATGGAGTTAACACACGGCATATTATTCTAAGGATTTGATCCCTCTTGATGGGTTATAAATTCAAAGTTTAAGATGAATTCAAGCTAGAGTCGTGTGTGTGTAAAAAATAATAACAAAATATTACACCATTAAACTATTGTAAACCTAAGTAAATATTATAAAATATTAAGGGATGAAATCCATGGAAATGTAAATCTTTCTTCAATTTTTCACTCTCTTAAAAAAGGGTTCACTTATGGAGATTTGATTCCTTTTTACACTTAATAGTCCATACTTAGAATATATTTACACTCATGTTAAATTCTTAATTTATTTATGAATGCAATTTATAATTGAAAATAGTGAAATTAATCACATAGGCTTACATGTTATTTCTAGAAATATAGTAGAAATATATGGTCTCTACCTGGGGATTTTGTTAGCCAAAGAACATCAGATGGACACATTTATGGTTATGGGAGATTCTCTCCTAATCTTGCATCATTTGGGCAAAAGCTCGCTCGGCTTTTGTTAGCCAAAGAACATCATGTGGACATACTTATGGTTATGGGAGACTCTCTCCTAATCTTGTATCATTTGGGCAAAGGCTCGCTCCCAAAGGATTGGACCTGCTATAATTCCTTAATGATGAATGAAGTCTAGCACTTTAACAATTGTTAGTTACCAGACTTAAATGAATGCAACGGGTTCATAATTATGAAAAAATTCATAATCAATTTGTAGTGTTATGTGTTGTAAATTTTGTGTTTTGTTTCACCTACAAAAAACCCTCTTTTTGTTGCTCATACATATTCTCCTTAATAAAATCATGTATTCTTATTGGAAAGGAGAATTGCAAAATTTTGATGAATTAGTTATGTATTGTCTAATATATTTGTTGTGAATCAAGCATAGAATTATATAATACCAGTGTAGATCCATCTTAACTTTGGATCTACCAAGAGCATAGGGGGATCAAATCTCTTTTCACTCTAAAATAGGTTTGCATCTCAATATATTTGATCCCTCTCAGCGCTTGGTAGATCTGGAATTAAGATGGATCTAGGCTAGTTTAATTTCCCCATTTAAATAAGCTATATTCCACGTGAATACCATGGGTTCTCATACACCTGTAACTTCCCAACAAAAATTAATAAATAATGATAACGTATAATTTTATTTTTTTTAATATATAGTTCTTTTAATTTTTATTTTGACCTGGTTAAATGTTTGCATAACATCACATTACATTATATTACAACATTTCTACCATATTAAGTTGGAAAGCAACAAAAATAGTCTTTCTAATAAAAAAATAAAAATGAAAATGCAAACAAAAACAAATATTAGCATCAAATTCATATAAATTGAAATTCTCTTAATTACAAATAATACATATTATTGAGCCGAGAGGCTCATTCTACAGCCCAGTGTGATATGTAACTTTGTTCGTCCATCATCAAAGTTGAAATTTTAATGTCGGCCCAAATATAAATTTAAAAAAAAAATACATAAAAAAATAACTATACAAAATATTTAAATAATGTTAGATGATCCAAAAATAAATTTTATCATAAGTTGTTAAGTTAGAATAAAATAATTATTAATTTAAGATATTAAATTAATAATTATTAATCTAGAACATTTTATTATTTAATGGAGACGTTTAGAATTAGTATATTGTTGTAAAAGATATGACTTTACAAATGTGTCATATCTTAGGCTCTTTTAGGAGAATTGTTAGTAAGTTGTTTGAATAGCTTTTATTGTAAGTGGACACTTGTTATTTCATAAGTGATCCATAATTAGAGGTAGTTAGGACATTGAGCTTATAAATAGCTCATTGCAAAAGTGTTTAGTTGTTCAGGGGTAAACTCTTGCAAAATTCCAGATGTAATTGTTTTTTCTGATTAATAAAATTACGTGTCTGAGGACACTTCTGCCATTATTGTGGTAACAGAGCTCCAGTAATGTTGCAGCGGATGTTAGGAGAAGATTCCATCTCTACAGGCACATGGGAAACTCCATTAATTGGGTTAGTCAATATTTGGTATCTATTTTTTTTGTATTTAGTAGATTTAAAAAAATAAAAAATTGCTTCAGCACCAATTGGAAGCTTGATCTTAGATCTCCTGGACTCTGGAGTATAAAACTGATCTTTATTGTTAGGGCAGTGGAAGAAATGGTTTTAATCTGGTCCCAGTGAAGTTGTTAAGCCAGGGCTATTAATGATGAAGGAATGTAGGTTTACCAGTGGCCATTCAGAATACCGAGAAAACGGTCCTGTGTTGGCCGTCGCTTCCAGATGGTGATTCCACATTCTGTGCAGTTTTGCAAAGCTACAATGGCCTCAGCTATGCTCGCTGTCCGGGAGCTCGTTCAGCTCAGGCTTGCCTACTGTCAGATCTCTAGCAACGTGGTAGAAAAACATTGCGACCATACATGAAGGGTTTTAGATTTTATTGTTGTGATCTTAATCGCATTTCCAAATGGATAATCAAACTCGTGCGGTATCCTCCTTTCGGGATTGTTCGCTCCAATAAGATAAAAGCCATTTTTTTGGTGGTGTGTTTAACAAAGACCATCGCACTGCTGACTTGATTCCACATTCATTATTCTGGTATTCGCATGATTGTGTTCATATCCGTTGCAATGTGTTCGTGGTGGCCTTTTGTGTCAACGTTTCAGACACGCCTTATGTTCAATCAAGCTTTTAGTCGTGGGTTAGAAATATCTCTTATTCTTGCAAGGAACAAGCCAAACTCAGAACTATGATTTCTCTGGTGTTTGTACGAGCTTTTGCACAGGTTCTACATTATCTGCTTTGTAACATGTATTCTCAAGTTGTGGATTTTGTACTTTGGAGAGGTAAGAAAACAATTTTTTTAACTCGGTGAAATAAGGAATTATATTATTTTTAATATGGAGATATAAGGAATTTACCATTATTTGTAAGGGTTATTTGAAAATGTTAGGGACAGTAAATTTTGTAAATTTTGGAGTAATAAGGAGATCTTATTTGTAAACTTTTTTTTGGAGAGATAAGTGTGGCATTGCAACTCAAAGTATTTTTTACTTTGAGGGGGGGTAATTTTTTTTTTACCAGGTTTTGCAAGAGCATCATTGTAAAAGTCAAATTATGAAAGTTACCTTGTAAATATTTGAGAAATTGACTAGAGCCAAGTGCAAAGCTTGGTCATTTTTCTCCTGTTTCAACGACTATACGAGGGTCAAGGCCAAGCCCCAGTAAATCGTTTTTTGTGTAGTGTGTTGCGTGTTGTGTTGCCCATCTTGATATTTTTTTCTGAGCTTGATTCTTGGTGCGAAGCTTCAACACTACAATGTCAAAGTTGATTAATTTGTTTTATGAATCTGACAGACTTGAAGGTACAAAATCTTATAAAACATGGCAACGCCTCATCGAAAGCACTATCATTTATAATGAATTGTGGCAGGGTATATGTGATGGTGATATTAAGCCAAATAAACCCACAAATGCAGTTGCACTAGCAAAATGGGAAGTTAAGAATGCCAAAGCATTAACTCTCATTAAATCTTCTGTCAATGATGAAATGTATGTCCATATAGAAAATGCTACAGATGCATGTTCTGCTTTGAGAACTTTTAAAGAATTCTTCGATACTCAGCCTAAATCAAATAAAGTTGGTCTACAATTAAAATTATTGCAACAAAAATTAACAGAAGGAGGTGATGTTCTTGGATATATCTCAAGACTTAAGAATATTAGGCAGGAAATCATTAATGTTGGTTTTCCAGCAGTAGATGATAGTTTTATGATCACCTTTTTAATTGTTGGACTTCCTTCTTCCTACACATATTTTTTGGAGACTCTACAATTAACTGGTGAGTTAGAGAAACTAAAGTTTGTTCAGCGCTGCGAAATGTTGACCCAACATGATAAAACCTTTGGGAAGAAAAAGAAAGTTGGTGAAGATGTTTTTTTCACAGCGGCCAGCACTAGTAAATCATCAACTGACAGTTCTCGAAGCAGAGGCAGAGGAAATTTCAATCAGAATCAAGCAGCACATAATGTACAAAGTCGAGGTCGAAGCCAAAGCAGAGGAAACAACTTTAACAATGGTAACAGTTCAGGCAAGAGTAATTTTCAAGGCAGGGGAAACAATCAAGGAAGAGGCTATTTTCAAGGACAAGGAAATAATAATCAAGGTAGAGGACAACCTCAAAACAGAAGTCAAAGCAGAGGCAGAGGACAATCTTCAGGAAGAGGAAGAGACTTAAGTCAAATTGTGTGTCGAAGATGTAACAAAGTTGGACATTATGCTGAAGATTGTCGAACTTCTCTTAATAAAATTCCCAAGTTTCATTAGCACTTAGCACAATTTGCAAATGATCAAGATGATGGTAACTCAGAATATGTTTTTACTTCCTCGTCGGCATTACACCTTTCATCCCATCTTAGAAGTGATTATGAAGATGTCTAGATCTTGGATTCCGGGGCAACTCAGCACATGACTTGTCGACGTGATTTTTTTTGGAGTTTTCAAGATTGCCAACTTAATTCCAATTTCTTGCAGATGATACAAAACATACTTCTTATGGAAAAGGAGCAGTTAAATTTTTTCTCCCTAGCATTGGAGAAAAAATGATTTGAAATGTATGGTATGCACCAACCTATAAGAAAAAATTGCTATCTTTATTCATGATTCGACAAGTAGGACATCAGTTAATTATGGAAGATGGCCTAGTTAAGATTAATTCAGTGAAACAGAGCTTGAAAACCGTGGTGACAGGTTATGAAGATGGAAAATTGTTAAGGATGAAAGGGACAATTATTCCAAGGGATTCTGATTTTGTAGGGGTAGTGACTACAGGAATTTCACCTATAAGATTATGGCATGTAAGATATGGACATTTAAATTTTGAGTGTCTTTCTCAATTGCAGAAACAGGGGATGGTTAAGGGACTTCCAACTTTCAAAAAGGAAAATGCAAAATGTGAAGCTTGCATTTATGGAAAACAAAGTCGAGAAAGTTTTCCAATAAGTTCATGGCATGCAAACAGGCGGCTACAACTAGTTCACGGTGATGTTTGTGAACCACTACAGACTTCATTCGGTGGTTGCAAATATTTCTTACTATTCATTGATGATTTCAGTAGAATGACTTGGGTTTATTTCTTAAAGCAAAAGTCAGAAGCATTTAAAAAGTTTAAAATGTTTCGCCAACTTGTTGAAAATGAATTCAAAGAAAAGATAGGTACTCTCAAGACAGATAATAGAGGAGAATTCACTTCAAATGAATTCAAAACTTATTGCAATGATAATGGCATAAGAAGACATCATACAAATGTTTACACTCCACAACAAAATGGAATAGTAGAAAGAATGAATCGCACCTTGTTAGGGATGGCGAGATCTATGTTAACTTTTAAAAAGTTAAGTCCAACATATTGGGCAGAAGAAATTCATATAGTTGTCTACTTAAGAAACAGGTCTCCAATTGATTCTTTAGATGGAATCACACCTTATGAAGCTTGGTTTGGTTTCAAACCTCGAGTTAAACATCTTAGAGTTTTTGGATCAGTATGATATGCCTTAGTTCCGAAAGAAAAAAGAACTAAGCTTGACTCAAGAAGTTTGAAATGCATAATGATTGGATATTTTGATGAGAAGAAAGGGTATCGTCTTTTGACCAATGGAAAATTTATTGTGAGTAGAGATGTAATTTTTGATGAAACAGAGAGTAAGAGTGCTGAAGAAATTGAAAGTCTTATTCAAAAGTTAAAAACTAAAAGCAGTCGAAGAAAAGGAAATACACAAAGTCAACCAAATTCACCAAATTGGTATGAACTTGATTTTCCCTTATTTGAAGATGATTCACCTAGTCCATCTACTTCAACAACACCATCTAGATCTTCTAGTAGTTCATCTGCATCTCCAAGCAGCAGCAGTTCTTCTGACAGTGATTCTCCACCTCCAGAATCTCCAACTGATCGACGAACATCGGTTTATATTAATCCTCTTTACAATGATGGTGACTTTTCGGAATCTCAAACAAGTGAGCATCAACTACCAAAATGGGCAGTTCAACTTTGGAAAGATGTAAAGCCTCATGAGCAGAATAAAACAGGCACAAGAAAGTCACACAGAAGTGAAGGAAATTTTTCCTTGATAGCAAATGATTTTACTGAACCTTCCACATACAACGAAGTAGTAAAACATAAAGAATGGCAACAAGCTATGATTGAAGAATATCGAGCAGTAATTGATAACAACACTTGGAAACTGTTGATTGTCCACAAAATGTTAAACCCACAGGATGTAAATGGGTTTACAAAATTAAGTATAACCAAAAGGGTGAACTTGAAAAGTATAAAGCAAGACTTGTCGCTAAAGGTTTTGCACAGCAGAAAGGCATTGATTATGAGGAAACTTTTTCTCCTACAGCTAAATGGAACATCATTTGATTAACAATTGCATTGGCCGCTCAGAAAGGATGGAAAGTTCATCAAATGGATGTGGAAAATGCTTTTCTCAACGGGGATTTATAGGAAGAAGTGTATATGAAACAACCACCAGGTTTTGAAATTGAAGGGCAAGAATATAAAGTCTGCAAATTGATCAAGGCTTTATATGGGTTAAAACAAGCTCCCCGAGCTTGGTATGAAAAAATGGATGAATACCTTAGGAAAGTTGGTTTTCAACGAAGTGAATTTGATGATACTCTGAATGTGCGACAACATGGAAAATCTCTGGTGATTCTTATTATGTATGTAGATGATTTGATCATTACTAGAAATAATGATGATCATATTCCATAGGTGAAAAAGGATTTACATGCGAGTTTTAAGATGACAGATTTGGGATTACTTCACTACTATCTTGGAGCTGAAGTATTCCAGTGTCCACATCATATTTCATTTCTCAGAGTAAGTATGCAACAGAGGTTCTTCAGCGCTTTGGAATGCAGGATTGCAAGCCCGTTCTTACCCCCATGGAGCAAAACTTGAAACTTTCAAAATTTGAAGGGAGGGAAAAGGTGGACAACACTATTTACAGACAGTTGATTGGCAGCTTGATTTATTTAACAAACACTCATCCTATTCTATCTTATGCAATCAATATTCTTTCATGTTTTATGCAGGAACCACGAGACAACCACTAGAATGCAGCCAAAAGAGTTCTTCGATATATCCAAGGAACAAAAGATTTTGGTCTTCTTTACACAAAGACTAAAAACTTTGTACTTGGTGGATATTCAGATGTCGACTTTGCTGGAAGTATTGATGATCGAGCATCAACATCAGGTTATTTAATGAATATGGGGTCAGCAGTAGTGTCTTGGAGTTGTAAGAAATAAGCTACAATGGCCACTTCTTCAGCAGAATCAGAGTACATTTCAGCATGGGAAGCAATAAGTGAAATTGTTTGGTTGCGCAGAATTTTGCAGGACTTGGGCATTTCTCAGGCAGAAGCTACATCATTATTCATTGACAGCCAATCATCCATCAAACTTGCCAAGAACCTAGTTTTTCATTCAAAGACAAAGTATGTGGACACCAAGTATTATCATATCAGGTCTCGAATTGCCAAAGATGTCCTCAAGCCAATTTATTGTCCTTCAGAAGATCAGATCTCCGACATTTTCACGAAACCGCTTGGAAGAATAAAATTCACTAAGTTCAGGGATGAACTTGGTATCTGTTGTAATGTATCTTTGGATCATAGGGGGGAATGCTAGATGATACAAAAACAAATATTATCATAGGTTATTAAGTTAGAATAAAATAATTAATATTTAAGATATTAAATTAATAATTATTAATCTAGAACATTTAATTATTTAATGGAGACATTTAGAACTAGTATATTGTTGTAAAAGATATGACTCTACAAATGTGTCGTATCTTAGGCTCTATTTTAGGAGAATGGTTAGTAAGTTGTTTGAATAGCTTTTATTGTAAGTGGACACTTGTTATTTCATAAGTGATCCATAATTAGAGGTAGTTAGGACATTGAGCTTTTAAATAGCTCATTGCAAGAGTGTTTGGTTGTTCGGTTGTAAACTCTTGCAAAATTCCAGATGTAATTGTTTTTTTCTGATTAATAAAATTATGTGTCTGAGGACACTTCTGCCATTAAATAATGTTGGTTCATAAAAAAATTTGCACGTGAAGAAATTGGATCCCTCTCGACTCATGTTAGATTTGTATTTAAGATGGATTTATGCTAGTATCTTCTAAATTTATCTCTTTTCTTAACTCGAATTATACTCCACTTATTCATTTTCCTACCTCAAATTATATGAATCATGCCTTTGCTTCCGATTATATGAACCATGCCTTTGTTTCACCTTTTTAATTCTTCACCTTTTCAATTGAACAATCAATATGAGGTAAATTCTTTAATTATTTATGTATTAGTGTTTAGTCTACCATTTAACAGGTGAGATAAGGTTATTTAAAAAAAAATAAATAGAATTTGGTTTTTTTCTAAAATGTTAATTAAAATATTGGTTTTTTTAATATTTATATTAAATATTTTCCTGATGGGGTAGGTAAACAAAGGGAAATCATGCTTCGGGGTTGTCCCCTCATAACATGCAGTCGACATGTTGGGAATTAAGTGTGGATTAAGGTGATGGTATCATTACCTTTCAAATTCTCCAGAAGCAAGGTATTGGAGGTTAAATGATGTTATGGGAAAGGAACCAATTGTTGTAACCTGGGTGATGAGTGTTGGGCATAGGGAGAATAGTAAGGCCATCTACAGGAACCATGCATGCTCGCTTGGATGTTGGCTCAGCTGGCGAAGTGTTGTGGTCGTCCATCTTGTAGTACTGTGGCTCAATATCGACTTTCAAATCAACACTTGAGACCGTGGCACAAATATGAGGGGTGGGTTTCTTCATTGTGGCAAGCCTAGCTGGGAATTTAGGAGCATTATAGTCAATCTTGTCCATGGGTTTTAGGATGACCCTGTCCTCTTTCTAGTGAAGGTAACCCCTTTGTTTTGTTTTTGGGTCCCCAGTTGGTTCCTAATTTGTGAAGTGGTTGAATTTTGGGATATTTTCTGTTTGAGATTCACAGTGTAGAATTGGGTCCAAGAGGGTGGCCTTGGTAACTTACCCAAAGGGGATTTCAGGTGTCTGGGTCAGGGGGTCTCAATTGCTCATGCCCTAGATGGTGTGTTAGTTTCTGGTTTGATTTTGTCTTTGCTTGGGCATTTTTATCTTCTTTGTCTTGGTCTGGCTCTTGTGACCACCTTTTTCATTGTTTTGGGTCTGTGTATGCTTAATTTTCCTTCTCGCTCCCTGTTCTCGTTGTGTTTCCGTTGGCTCGGGATCAGTTCTTCGTGGGTGGGTTTTGTGGCTAGGTGGGTGAATGAAGCAAGAACATGGAAGGTTGTAATTTTATTAGTGGAGGGTGTTTCTATCAGTGGGTTAGTTTGGCATACAACCATCACTTATTTGTTAAGGGCTTCTTCCCCTTTGGTGGCTAGTGCCCTGAGGCGACGCAAGACCCCTTGTGCCTCAGGTTGGCATTCTCACCTCTGTTTAGATAGGAAGCTTGGGCTTTCGTCTCAATTTAAGCTCATAAACCATTCCATTATGGTGGTAATGTCATGCCAACAGGGGAGGCCACACCATGGGGATGGCCATCATGTCTTTGCAGGATGTCTGACCAACAGTCATAGTTCATCTTCAAGTAATTTAGCAGGAGAGGAACGTGAAAGCGAGGTGGCTCATGCTCTAGTTCGTTCCGCAAGATGAGTGGATGCTCCAGCTTCCTTGGAATCCATTACAGAGGACTTAGAGGAATTTAGGCAAACATGGACATTCTCATAGAGCACATGTATGAGGATCGTAACGAACTGGTAGCTTACATGAATGACTTTCAGTACAATAAAAAAAATATTCTTGAATAGCTAGAAAATATTTGTCTGAGCTAATATCGAACTAATGAATGTCTTCACAATTTGGAAGCTCGAGTTAAACACATTGACTTCCACATGCATGAATGTGTTGGTCTTCTCGCTGCGCTTCCTGGAGTTCCTCCCCAACATCCTCTTTGATACGTTGTTGTTAGTATGTTTGATCCATTTGTCTCTTTTTTGTGTTGTAAGGTTCTTTACCCTGGCGGAAATAATCACTGTATAGGTCTATCTTTGGCAAAGTCCGACTCCCCTTGCCAATAAGTCTGGTTAGAATGAGGCTCGGGGATATAGAAATACATTTTATACTATCTGGTTTCATGAAAATATAATAGATGAAATTTGACTGACAAAAAAAATATATTTATATTAAACATTCGATGATGAACCTCGATTTGAACTCTTAAATGTTGGGCAAAATATAATGGATGCAGATTCGGTATATCCGAAAATCTTTTCAATATTTTTATTAAATAAATTTATTAATATCAATATTTCAAATAAAAAATATTATTTCAAAACAAACCTATAATAAAAATAATATAATTAATAATTTTAAATTTTAATAAAAATAAAATATATTGAAATAGTAAATAAAATATATAAACTATGAAGAATATTGTGACAAATGCAAATTAACAGCGTTGACATTTGGAAACAAGCATTTGAAACATGACAAATACAAATTATATTTGTGCCAATGGCTAAACGTGCGTGTAGGTATTTAGAATGCCAATTTAAGAAGTTTTCAAGTTTGATATGAATGGGATTTACGCAGATTCAATGGTTAAAAGAATATCTTGGCGTGTTTCCTCTTTTAAGTAGGTAAGTGTTTTTCTTTGTAATGGTGGGTAGCATAGATCTTTTTATGTAAGCTATATTCAAATTTTAAAGTTGGGATATGTTTATTTTTATAATTAAATAATTTTATTATTTTATTTAGAGAGAAAATTTTATAATTTAATTTGGTTTTTTTGGATTAGGTTTGATTTTAAATTAACTCATAATATATTTTTTTTCAGTAAATTAATATTAATAATTTAAATTTATTATTTTCAAAACTAGTCGTTTAAATATGGTGTTTCTTGTTTTTTAATAAATTAATATAATAATTTAAAATAATATTGTTCAAAAATAGTTGTTACTTGAAATTATGGTCTCTACATTACTCTTTATTTAAGCCTTTGCCATGGTCTATCTCTTCATCTGGTCGTGATGATGAACTACACTTGTTGCTTCGAAATGCGCCAGCCAAAAATTTCTCTCATGTGATTTCTATCGAAAGACTTCTTAATTCACGATGGATCACAAAAGCCTGAATTCAGAAATTATATATTATATTTATTATACTTAAAATTTAATAATATGAATATAACAATTTTATTTGTGTGTTAATGGGATTTAGTTTAAGTGGTTAGGAATAATGATCGTTATCCTTTTCATCTAAGTTTAATTTGTGTCAATGATGTGTTGAGCACTTAATGAGTGTACTTTTTGAATGACCTTAAGCGAGTTATGTTGACAAAGCCTCCAACTTTTGCAAAATCTAGTTTATTCTATACACCATCATATATATTTAAAGTTGCTAAACTAAAAGTTGGATATCAAAGTTTGTTTTTAATTGAAGACTTCCATAAAGCTCTACCCTTTTTTTCTTTTGAAATTTCTAGCCTTTCCTCCACGATTTTGGAACATATGTAAATGTTTATGCCTCTAAACCCCTCTTTCAAAGCTATAGGCATTAAAATACATGTTTTATTTTTGTAAGTTAAATTTCAATTAATTGATAAGGACTATATAAGTCCAAAGACTCTGCATGTAAGTGGCCTACCACCTAGGAAACTCGAACACTAACAAAACAACATAGCATCATTCTGGATTGAAGCCAAGTTCTCAATAATCATCTCAAAAAACAAAGTGACCCCTAGAGTGACATAATAGTATATGGATAGATTAATATAAGTAAGTTTATAAAATACATAAACTAAAGATTGCAATCCATACATAGAAGGATTGGAGTAACCAAAAAACCACACAAGCTAAGAGGCAAGCATCATAAATAGACTAAGCAGAGGTGGAAACATCCAACTCAATGTCATTGATAACCCTAGGGCTGCAATAGCTTGGACTAACACCAGGAGCAACACTAGCTTCAATATGCTTGAGTCACATGCTTATTTCGTTCTCTTGAAGCACCATTTCATCCAACACCAACAAAATTTATTCCTTATCATCGTTTCGGTCCATAATAACACAACCTAATAGTGAATTCATCCTCCAATATAAGTTGATGGTTAGTAAATATTGATTATGCCTACCACAGGTGTGGTCCATGTCAGGCCCTTAGTCCCTTACATCTACGATCACTTAAGGGTCCAACAAGCATCGTCTCTCCCCAACAATATCCTCTTCCAGTTCATGAAGCTCTTCCTGAACCTTCGACGAAAGTTTCTCCTTGTACATTTTAGCAAAGGTCTTCACCCTCACATGGGGCTCAAGACTACCTTGCACCCCACGACCCCCATGTCGTCTCTGGTAGTGTGCTCTGTACCAGAATATCCTTGCAAACCTGGGATAACAAACTAGAATAGATTTCAATAATAGGATATGCAGAACCTGGCTTAAGAGCTTAACCCAGACACTTATGCAGAGAACTTGCTACCACTAGAAATGCCCACTGAAAGTTAAGAAAAGCATGAGTAATAACAAACAAGATGAATGAAAAAGCAAAATTATGTGTCTTGGGCCTCATACTAAAGTCCATGTGAAGGCCAATGATGATGGCTATGAATGTCATAACATTGGACTATCCAAGAAATGATGTGAAGAGAACCAAAATCACTGCCATCCAGTTGAAGCGTCATGCAAGGAGTAGAACACATGTATGACCCATTATAATTCATAACCACCAACAAAGTGGAATTAGTCGGCCCCTGATGGAACCCCCATGTCGTCACATAATGACCCAAAATGGGTGCACATCAAGCTCAATGATTAAGTGTGGTATTGATGCCCTCACCTTTTAGAGGCGGGGCACATTCGTTCTCACCCTGTCTATTGGGTTATAGATCATTTGATGCCATAGCTTCGCATTCTTGCTTCATAGTAGAGGAGGGAAGATCAACTAAAAAATGATGCAAATAGGGTCAGAGTCCAAGCATCATTTGTTAGTTAAGTGGTTTGCTATTTCTTTCCTATTTTGGTGAACATGAGAGGGGGGATAATAGGGATAGAGGGAATGTTGTTGCTATTCTAAGAAGAATACTTTCCAGTCACCAATTGCTAGAGATATTGTGAGGCTTTGAATACTAAATGATTTTTTTAATCGAAGAGACCATTAGCTTAGAGTCCCTTTTGGCAAATATATTAGTGAAATTCTTGAGTTTGGTGTATCAAAGGCCTTTTTGCATCACATGAAACTCAATCAAATTATTGATATCGATCCCTAGAGTTATCACATACAAAAAAAGGATTTTATTCTTCTCATCCCTAAACACTCCACTAAAACTAACTAGCCCTAGGTTTCCTTTTGAGGCTCCATTGAAATTTTTGTTGATAAAAACCAGGGCCAGAGGACACCAAAAGTCATGAGAGGAGACTAGAGCAGGAAGAGAGATGTAGAGTTGGCCAACAAGAAATGACAGATCTAGAGGAGCTACATGATTATTGATTCTCTTGAGGAAGCTTTCCAATATTCATTGGTCCATGATACCTTGCTTGACTTGTCCCATACCATCTCAAGGGTTGAACTTTTATTATGAAATATTCTTCAAAGGAACCCTAGTAAGAGGCATCAGGGTCTATTTAAGACTAGACTTTGAAAAGTTGCATCTCTCCATTTCTTAATTGTATTAAATATGCTAGTGTGATAATTCAAAAGTTGTAGTAGTTAGTTATAACATACTTCTCTTTGGATATCATCATAGTCTTATGATCCATGAATGAGGCTTGGGCACACAATTTTGGTAGTTGATTCTAAAAGTCATCCTTAAATAGGGAACTTTAGCCATTATGGAGTTCCCAAAAGCCATGTTGTTAGATCAAATTTCTACTGCTATTGGCCAAATTCCATATGGAGGAGACCATAACCACATTTTGAGACCTCAATTTTAATTAGAGAGGATTTTTTCCCATGTTTTTTATTTCAATTTTGATGCCATAGCTCATCAACTTCTTGGAGCTAATGCCACCATAGTTTGTGTAAAAATTTCACATGTAGAACAAACCCATATATGCAATATCCTAAAGCATAATACTTCTACTTCTACAAAACATTAAGCGAAAGCATAATCGAATTTATGAGCAACATCAAGTAGAAACATGCATAACTGATCAAGAGAAATAATCACACATAACACAAGATATATCCAGGGGAAAGCACCAACATAAAACCCCAACCATGTATTATCAATCAAGTGGAAATCCTCAACTTGTTAAAATAATCTAACTGGACTTGACTAGTTAGAACTAAGTCAACTTATTCTCTCATTATAGAACTCATACTTATTCCCTCAATCAATGTATGAAATTAAGGATAAATTCCTCAATCAGTGGGACAACTCATGTGCATGCTCACAAAGACTTCAAATTCGAATTTCCTTAACTAATTAACTCAACTGAATTAATTAATTAATATTTCCAATTGTTGTTAAGACCAAAATTAATTTTACTTCCTATAGATAAACTAGGGAATGCTATAAATAGGAAGGGACCCAGAAATGCTATTTTTAGAACTTTCTTTTTTTTAGCAGTTTCACCTCTCACCCAATGTGGCTAATGACCTCACTGGCCAAACTGCTATTTTTAGACATGCTATTTTTAGCAGGTCTATTTTTAGCACATTCTAAATTTAGCATTTCTTGTTGTACATTTTTCAACAGTTTGGTGCCCAACACTTTGCTCAAGATTTCAGGATCTCTAATTCTCGATTTGTCATTAATCATTAGAAGACAAAGCTTATCCCATGCCACCAAGGACCATTTATTTTGCTTGTGTACTTCCCTTAATAGGGAGGAGTGCAAAAGGATGCCAATAGATTTGAGGATAGACTTTGGGGCTACCAAAGTTGAAAAGAAATAAATAAATATGGCTTGCAGAATGAATGTCGAGATGATTAGTTGACCTGCTATGTTAAGAGAACAAAGCATTTATTTGTCCAACTTATTGGGAGATTTATGTAACAAAGAATTCTAGTGCATAGTCTTGAGGGAGTTATCAATCAAGGGATAACCTAGATATTTAGAGGCCAAAGAGAATAACTAGAAGTGAAGACTACAAGCAATGTGTCCTTAGATAGAGGAAAAGTTTTTATAAAAAAGATCTAACTTAAAACAACCGATGGAGATGTCAAAGGAATCCATAAAGGTTTCTAAGACATGGGAAAAGGCCCTAGCCTCTCTAACCAAAGAAACCCCCATAATTACAGTATTATCCACGAATTGTTGGTGAGAGACCAGAATATCTCTTCCGAAGAGGTGAAGTTCCTTGATATTTCCTTCAACAACAACCTATTTAAGTGCTCTAGCAAGACTCTCTCTAGCTATAACAAATAGACATGGTGAAAGTGGATCACCCTAATGAACACCTCTTGAGGCATTGAAGGTGGGTGAATATGAACCATTAATGAGAATGGAAAAGAAAACATAGGATAATAGAGCGCTAATCCAATTGGACCAAGACTCAGAGAAGCCAAAAGCACAGATATATTTATATATGTAATCCTAATTTAATTTATCAAAGGCATTGGACAGGTCCAACCTAATTAACATACCTGATTTTTTAGAGTGGCACAAAGAATTTATGACCTCATCTATCATTAGAATCCAATCCAAAATTCAGTGCCCCTCTAGATAGCTTGTTTTCTCAGCGAACATGAGAGTTAGAAGAATGGGCTTAATTCTATTTGCAATGACTTTGGAAATGATATTGTATATAAAATTGCAAAGAGAAATGGGTGATAAACTACCCAATTCATCTGCCTTATTAAGTTTTTGGGATTGTGTCAATAAGGTAGCATTGAGAGCTATAAAAATCAAGGATGAACACCTAAAATATTCCACTAATGCAAGGATCTCTCTACCTATTAAGGGCCAACAAGTTTGGAAGAAGTCCATTATGAATCCATCCAAACACGGGGCTTTATTTTTAGGCACGTTTTTGGAAACTTCCTTTACTTCCTCTAAAAAGATTGCTTGCATAAGGGCTTCATTCTACTCCCTAATTACTAGAGAGGTAATGTGTTTTGTGATTTCTCGAAAATTTTTGTTCAATACAATTATGGGTCCTTAAGTAGATCAACATAGAATATGACTAACTCCAATTCAATATCTTGATGATCTACCAACTTGGCTCCAACCTCATTCTTCAAGGAGATTATCCTATTCCCATGTTGCTTCTTAATCATAGAGTTGTGGAAGAACTTGTAATTCTTCTCCTCCTTCCTAAGCCATCAAATTATAGATTTTTGTTTCCATAGTGTTAGCTCTTGTTTGTGATGCTCCTCTAGGTGAAGAGATATACCTCTTTCTTTTCTTCCTCTATTAACCTTCCATCCGAAATGATGCATTGATAAAGTTGTTCCATTTTTGCTTCCAATTCTTGTTTTGCTTGAAATATGTAACCAAACTCCTCCTTGTTCCACTTCTTAATTTTTCCCTTTATCTATTTTAGTTTTTACTAGAAGCAATATAATGTTGCACTTTCTATAAATTTTGCTTCAACCCATGACACTTTAGCCTTCTCTAAGAAGGAGGGGTCAAGTAACCGAAAGTTTTCATATATGAATGGCTTAAGCTTGGAACCTATGCTAATGTTGATATCCAAATATATCGCTCAATGATCCAAACATGTGCTTGGAAGAATAAATGCTTGAATGGAGATATCCTTTCCATATAGCGCCTTCGATATCGACAACCCTCAAAATTGACATGCTTTTACACCCTATTTTCCCTATTATTAATTACTTTTCACTTAACAATGACCCAATATTAGTCCATTATAACGCTTATATGTGGGATTTAAACACAAAGTGTTTTGCATTGCATTTCCTTTGTATTTTATATGAATTTACAATTAAACATTAGAAAAAGATAATATTTTCATTTATCTTTGAGTTAATTTGAAAAGAAGATGTGTTAGATAGGTTGTTGTGTAGGTTATGATGTTGCGATAGGCGAGGTTTTGATTACAATTGCTACAAATCCAAACTTTGTTGTTGTAACTCTAGTTCATTCCATTGCTGCAACTTGTGTTGACGCAACTTCAATTCATGCTGTTACTACAACTCCATTTCATGTTATTGCTAAAACTTATGTTGTTGCAATTCCCATTCTTGCGATACCAGTTCATGCCATTGTTGCAACTCCAATTCATGTTATTGTTGCAAATCCAATTCATGTCACTATTGCAAGTCAAGAATTATGTTGCAACTCATTGTCACAACTCAAACACTACAACTCATTGTTGTAACCCTTGTGCTACAACTCTTGGAACTACAAGTCAACACCAAAACTACGAGCCAACAAAACCTTGAGCTGATTAGAAACTTGAGTTTATGATGTTACATAGTTGTTATTCCATTATTTCAATTTGGATCAATATCAAACATGAATAATTGAGTTGTCAATAATTAATTTGGAATTATATATGAGTCATTTATCATTTGTTAATTATTATTAAACCACATTAGAAACTTGTGGATCTCATTTATTGGTTGTTATATTATTTTAGAATAAATTTTTTGTATAAAATGAGTTCTTCTTTCATTCCACTAGGAGGTCTCTTAGAGAAATGCGTGAATCATAATGAAATAATTTACCTATTAAGTTTTTTTTGTTAGGTAATGTGAGTCCTAAGGTAACTGGCACACCTAATCTTTGGTTTAAGTAACTACGACCCATGGACATCTAAGATGTTAAAATCACTCAAGGATCATACCCGGTGTGGGCCACAACAACCCTTAGCATGGTTGGATTTTGGCCCACGAAGTTTCAAACAGATGACATTTTCACCATGGACTGCCTAAACAAAACACCATGTCACCATCTATTATATGCCCAGTGGGCTTTTACTTATTAAATTTTTATTTTAGCTGTAGTTTATAATTTCTGTAGTTTATGTTTTATTAATTAATTTAATTTAATTCCTTTTTTTTCATATTAATGAAATAGTAATTTCTTTTAATTAGCTTAGTTAATTAAATTGATTTACATTGTCAACGTAACAAGTGTTGGTAAATATCAACATTGTGTTCTATGGAGGTAGGGCCCACTCCAATAGAATATAATGTTGTATAATTTAGGTGGTTCTCTTTTTGTTGTTGTGTAATTTAACTCGTCAATTATTTATTCACATAGAATTTATTTTATTTACTTCTTTAATTAATTTCTAGTTGTGTGATTTTAATTATTATGCAATTATTTGTTCGTCCATGGTTGTATTTATTTATCTATTTATTTATGCAATTGATTTCATTTCATATTGGTTTGCATCCATTTATGTTGAATAAATATGTTCAATGCATGATTACATTTGTTGGCTTGAGTAAAAACATAGATCATCTTGGCAAGGATTAGTCTTTTTGTTTCCTACCTATGTGGTTCTTGTGTTGGGGGTTACAACGTTAATCTTCCTAAGCCCACTAGGTAGAAGTGTGTTATTTCAATTTCGCAGTTAGTGTAATCTTTACTTTCATGTAAGCATTTTTACTTTCTTCCAAGTGTGTTTATATTTATTTTCTTGCAAATGTGTACTTTCTTGTGTGTTTAACTCCCTGCAAACATGTTTACTTTCCTGCAAGTATGTTTACTTTCCTACAAGGATTTCTAGTCGCTTTACTTCTAAATTTGTAGAACCTTGCCAAGTTGTAAACCCTTGAGGGTTAAATCAATTGATCGAGTTTTCATTGTCAATTATCCTCGAGGGCCATGGGGTTAGGATTTGCTAATAAGACGATAGGATGTGATCCCTTTGGGTGGATCTACTTTGATATTTCCTTGGCAAAAAAAATACAAAACAAACCAATGGAAGTAGAAATTCTGATATGCATATACAATGCATATTAACTCACAAATTCCATAGAAGATCCAGGTTGACAATTGAATGCATAATATTTTGGTTGTCTTTCTAAGCAATTAGAAAAGTAATTAAAGGACCCATCATTTTTTGCACCACTGCCAAGGATTTACCAAAGGCACATATTTTCTTTGCTTTGGTTTGAATTTCATATTTTTGCATACATACAAGATTGCTTTCTTTTGTTGTTTTTAGAATACATGATATAGGTATTTCGATACATTGATTGAATTGCTAAATATTTTTGTGGTGCAGTAAGAGCCACCCATAGCACTAACCTTTCTTTTGCAGGAAGCTTGAAAGAAGAAAAAGAAAAGCATTTACAAATGAAGAGGAGCCAAGGGGATTTCAAAGCCTTCAAGCTTGAGGTATGAGATGCATTATCAATTTCATGGATTTGGTAGCTTTGTAAATCACGATGTTCTTCTTTTTCATTCTTCCCACTCCTTTTTCATGATACCTAGTCTCTTTGTTCTTAGGAAAATGTACACTAAATCAATCAAGCATTGTTTAAGAAATTAACAATTGGTGATAGTACTTGAGTCTACTTGGTAAAGTTTGATTGCATGTCCCATATCCTCCATTTTGTTGGTAAAAGGTTGTTGTATGATTGACATTGGTACATCCCATATCTAGACCATTCTCCTATTGAACTAGTTAGCATTGTGGTTGGGTACTTAGGTGTTTCGGTAGATGGAAATGTGTCCATAGGATGACCAATGGTTCAATCCATACATCAAGGTCGATGTTTGGCCCTAGAGTACAACGAGTTCCTAGTTAACCTATACTAGTATACCAGTGTTTGACCTAAAGGTACGGTTGGTTTCTAATTGGTATATTTCTCCTGTTCATAGCCTTGCAAGTGAATAGAGGAGTATCATCATCTGATATATATAATGCAAGCTCTCTCCATATAATTTCATGTTTGATATTCTCTAATTGTTTATTGGTGAATGACTGTTACTTTATGAAGGACGTAATATTGACATTGATACATCCTGTATCCAGCCCATTCACCTAGAGAATTGGTGAGCACCATGGTTAATGTGTACCTACGTGTCTCAATACATGGGAATGTGTCCATAGAGTGACCAAGAGTTTAGTCCTAGTTGATATTTGGCCCTAGAGTACAATTAGTTATCATTCAACTTATACTAGTGTTTGACCCAAAGGTACGATTAGTTCTTAGCTAGTATATTGCTTTAAATCACATTCTTATAAGTAAAGCATATGAGAATCATCACTCCAAAACAAACGCTACATGAAAAAGCCAAACCTTTTCTGTGACATTGTTTTTTTTTAATTCCTTAAAAATAGAGTTTAACAACATATTAGGCACCTCAAATCATAACCAAATAATGGGGCACTTCATGGAATCCCATGGTGGTTATGTTAGGATCCTATTGTTACCATCTCATTTCTACCATGCCATATTTTTTTTGTAAGTTCGGCAACAATGAGGCTACATCATGGTCATGTCCAATAATAAAACTTGAATAGGGCCAAGAATTGAATTGATGACTTAACATAAAGGAGTGCCTTAATAGTGCAACTGATCACTGTCTATCCAAGACCTCGTGGACGCTACCATTCCATATTTTGAAAAAAGTGGTTGATAATATTTTTCTAGCATGTTGACAAATTTACTGACATAGAGTTGGGGCAATCTTGTTTGAGAAACCATATGGGAATGTTTTAAAACATTTTCTACCTAAAATAACTCTTGGAATATAGTTTCTAATCCAATTTATTTTTTTCAATTTTGATATCAAATGAAAAAGATATGGTCAAAACACTCATTTAGTGTCAAATAGGAACATCTAGGACAGGGTTGGGATAGTCAATTTTTGGATGTCTAAATGGATATATATTCCAAACCTATTTCTATGGTATATGATCCTAACACAATTTAAATCACTCCATTTTGATAACATATGAGAAATTTATGCTAGAAATCCTAATTGCCTTTCCAAAATGTAAATTGCTTAAAACTCTGTTCCTACTAGCATATTTGACTCACAATGCTTTTTGTCCTTAAAATTTGTTTCTACTGGAGATACTCACATGAATATAATTTCATCTCCAATTGGAATTACATGAATCTATCATCAAATGAAAAGGTTACAACTAAATCAGTGACTCTTGGTCTAGGACACAGAACAAAAACAAATTTGTGATACAAGTTATTCCACATGATGTTTGGCACATTATTTCAAGGAATTTTAAAAAACCATTTCAATTTGAGATTAATTAATAAATATTTTTTCACCTCCAATTCGAATCATTTCAATCCTTCATGAAAAAGTTGCACCTAAAATAGTAATTGTTGGCTATGTGGGAATTCAAAAATAACTTTGTTGTGTAGGTTGTTCCTAAGCATGTTTGACATAACATCTCTTGGAATTTTCAAAACTTGTTTCTACAAGGGATAGCCATATGAATATAATTTATTTTGGCTTTGGAATCACTTTAATCATATATCGAAATAAGTTATTAACAAAGTACTATCAGGTAGTTTAGCTAACCAACACTCCTTAGTACGTAAAAAAAATTGAATTTATTTGTTTTCTTTTCTTTGGATCTATTTTATTTAGAAATATTTATGAAATTTGTTTTCCCATATCTATTGGGTGAAGAAATATTGATCACCTTTGTTGTCCCAAGATCTCATGTTTTATTGCAAATAAGTGTTATTTTGAAGGTCTCAAGAGGAAAAAGAAGGTCAATCCATACATAAGTGATTCTTAAGGACATAATTTCACACAAAAGAGAATACTTTATAGACATTCAAATAGGGGATTTTTGAGACCTTACAGGCACCATGAATCAAAACTCAAAATCCTAGAAGCTTGGCCCAATATTTTCTCAGCTAAAATCAAAGTCACATATGGATCAAGAACACAAGATAGATCTACAAGGGTACCTTTAGACAGGAGCATGACACAAATGTTGTATCTCACCATGAATGACTCCTGTAAATCCCTATTTCTAGGTGTTATAACTCCCTAACAACGAATGTTGCAACTCCCTATTGTAGGTTTCTATGACTTATTGTTTCAAGCACATGTGCTATAACTCTCTTAACAGCTGCTACAACGCCCTACCAAGCAATTGGTGCTACAAGTCTCGAGTGTATTTGTTGCAACTCTGACTATGACTATTATTGCAACCCTTGAGAAAGTGTGCTACACCTTTGGGAAATTTGATAAGGACGAAGTAAAGAGCAGTGTTTCATAAATCAAGTCCCATTGTTATATTGTTGTGACAACCCTTTTTAGTTCCCTTCATGTAAATGTTACTATGAATTTTAATTCATGTAAATAATGACTGGGTTGGAGGAGTGGACACATATTCAAGGGTATGAGGAGGAGGAGTTTCTTGTGAAGTCATTAAACCCAAGCCACTTTATGTATTTTACCACCCATCTCTTGACGGATTAAATGGTTTATTGGTGCAGGCATTGAAGAGAGTGTGGTCCACCTGAGTAAAAGACGAGCCCATACAATCCCTATTACTGTGGAGAATGTTGGTGTGTTGAAAAAGAAAGAGAAGGGAAATGAATCAAAGGATACTGACGAGAGATAGGATGTAGAGAGGATTACGTAGGAAGGGAATGCGAGAGACAGTTTGCAGCAAGAAGGTGCATTGAATAAAAAATGTAAAAGGAACACAAAATGTGGGAATGTTGGTAAACAATGATTTGCAAGGGGGAATGACATCCTCTAGCCAATGCTCTATAATTGGGACAACTTTCCCAATGATTTGTTGAGGCCATTGTTGTGCACCTATGATTGGTTGGCCAGTGAAAGTTTAGTGGAGATTTAATCACTCAATGTTTTCTCATTGAGTTGATAAACCATTGGGTATTTGTTGAAAGGTTGATAAAGCACTTGGAATGCTGAGACACCCAATTGATTTTTGCAAAGGAGTTGATAAACCACTAAGTGCTTTCCTTGGGGTTGATAAACCACTTAGATAGTGGGCTCTAGACTGCAATTTTTTATTATTATTTTTATTTTTTTAATTAATTAATTAATTAATTTTTATTTTAATATTAATCTTAATTAAATTTTAAATTTATATTATATATATATATATATATATATATATATATATATATATATATATATATTTTAATTTTAAATTTAATTTTAATTTTTAATTTTAATTTTAATTTTTTATTATTTTAATTTATTTATTTATCTATTATTTATTTATTTTTATTTTTATTTTTTATTTTATTTTTATTTTTATTTTATTTTAATTTTAATTTATTTGTATATTTAATTTAATTTAATTTATTTATTTTTTCTTTGGAAACCCCGACTGAACCACCTATACAATGTATTCATTTCCTGGAACTGAGTTGTACTTCACTGAGCCTTGGTTGAATCCCTGTGATTGATTTCTATTGGGGTATGGGGTCACTGTGGTGCTTACTGTTGGGGGTAGTTGATAAACCAATTGGAGAGTGGACACCTGCCCTCAATCATGCGTTTGACTAAATGTTGGTGTGAATTCCCTTGAGTAATTAACTCCTCAAACTCTGAATTCGGCTAAGGGTGGTCAGCTGCAAGAAATATTGTAGTGTGGTTGGCCTATGGTCGGGTGGAGAGTTGAAGTCCCTCCCTCAGTTTCCAGTCATTCAAGTTGATCAGGTAAGTGTATTTACTTGTACATATGTTGCACTATGAATGATGGATGATGTTTTTATGTGTTATGACAATGTATGTATCAACATTGTTAATGGAGGGATGTGTTATTCCTATTTGTCTATGATGAAGTGATTTATATGTATGTTCTCATAATTATGAGGGGCTTCGAGGCTCTGTGTTTTGATATGTTCATGAAGTGCAAAGTGAATAATATGGCCATGTATGACTATCGGAAGTGCCTAACTGAACTATTACAGATTATGATTTCTATTATCTAATGAGTTGTGAATAACGTGATTACCTATTTGTTTAAAGATTGTGATTGTGTTTTCCTAAGAAAGGGTTATGGATGATGCAACATGTGATATATCAGTGGATTTGATAGTATTTTTTGGGATCCATTCTGTGGTAGGATCTGATACTATCGTATTTGAATTTACACAACAATGTTAGCTATGGCTTAGCTTATTTTCGTGCTTGATAGTAGGCATGATTGATAGATCTAATGATTGTATTATGGCTATGTGTAATATTTGGAATGTTAGTGTTTGAATGGGGGGGGGGGGAGTTCATTCCTATAGAAGTTGGTGTTATGAGCAACCTTAGGCTTTAAGGAAGAGTATTGCAGAGGTCAAATTTGTATCCAGGGCCAGATAAGTGATTGGAAGAATTTTGTATTCAGGGCAGGATAAGCTATTGATATGATTTTATATCCGAGTTGGATGCACTTTAGTCCTAGTGGATGTATTCGAGAAACTAGGCATCTTGCTGGTTTGCATTTATGTATTTCTTGGATACATTGGATTCAAAATGATCCAAATATATCATAAATAGTGTAAGTAAAAGGGTAATATCCAGGGTAGAGCCCATTATGTTTTTTGAAGGCATGAAGTCGGATTTACTCACAAGTTGAATTTTGAATGAGTATTGGGCGTGGGTGGAACGTTTGTGTGAGCTTGTATTAGAATGAAGGTGAATTTTGTAGAATGTATTGTTATGTATGGGGTAGGCCCCAATTGACTATTATAAAGAGAGGATGTATCTGATATCCAAATCATCCAGTAATGGAGGCTTGGAACAAATAAAATAAGTCATATATGTGGCCCAGGGCTAGATAACCTTGTGAATGAAGATGGCATTCAAAGGTTTGGGGGCCTAGGAAGGGTGTCTCTTCGGAAATTTCATGTGCACCATATTTTTCCCAAACCTAGATACAATGTAGAATTGTTGCAGAACACTAAATGGTTAGATCCTTTGGGTCCCTCGAGCTAAGCGGAGTGTTAGGTAGACTAATCCTTCTTGCGGACAAGATGGATCTCCCTAAATCTCAAACGAAATCTAGTAACAAACAAGAAAAGAACTGCTACCTTTCCTTAGCTTATGATTGATTGAAACAAGTAATATGCGAGGGATCACTTACTAGTTTAACGAAGTTCCCGTTGAATTCCTTTTAGTGCCTTCCACAATTGGCTTCTCCTTGATTCTTTAGAGACTATTATAGCACTTTCCACAGCTTGTCCATGGCTTTTTGAAGGAGATCATCATAGACATAAACACATAAAGTATCAAAACATCTAGTATATAGAATGAAAGATAAATCAAATACTTAACTCAACATATATCATAAATTGAATCAATAACCTATCATAACCTATGTGAGTGATCAAGGAATCTCACAAATGATATCAGAATAGACATGATTAGGAAATAACAATTGTTTTTTTATTGAATAAAAGAGAGAAAAAACTTACAACCTCAAAGCCTTGATGCTATAGGCCTCCTCCCACAATCTCCAACCTTCTCCTTGGATGAAAAGCCTTCTAGCCTTATTTTTGCAGAATAACCTACCTTCAATGGTCCTCTCCAGTCCTCTGGCCTATGTTTGATTTATAGGCCAAGAGGAGGAGGTTTGGGATCCTCTTCCTAGGGGATGAGACCCACAAATTGTGGGATAAGGGATTCACATAGAGAGAGAAATAGCTCCATGTTGGGAGGGATCAGGCTTGAGTAAGCATCCATTTGAAGTTGTTAGTTGGGAAAGATTTGACTAACAAATCTTCTAGACTTTAATTTGTATTTTTTACTTAAGTTGAGTCGTGTGCGCAAGCCATAGTGTGAGACAAAGCACATTTTTCTTAGCTTCTAATGGTCTCTTTTGCGTATGTGCAGAAACTGGCTAGGGAACTGCGCAGGAAGTCAAAAATATGTTTTTTGGCCTTGAGATCCAAGAATTTCATTCTCTTTGGGATTATTTAGGTTCTAGCCTTGCAGGGGGATGCCTTGGAACACTTTGATGGATAGCGAAAGATCCAAATTGACAGTTATTTGCCTAATGTGAAAAAATGACATGTAACTAATTGCCCCTTAAATTCCAAAGTCAGAAGAGATGTTTGATGACTGAAGCACTTTATCATGCCAAGGTTCAGGTTAGAGACTACAATCAGTGAACTGAAACAATCAATCAAATGTTACAATGTAATATAAAATCATTGTTGAGGTAGGAAATCCCATACTCAAAGCATATATGTCTAAGAGAACCAGTACAAAAATACACCTAATGATCCATGTCTATAGATGACATAGTGTGGACATAGCCATCAATGGATATATGTTTACAATCACGAATATTTAATAACTCCGCACATCCTGGATGGATGAAACTAGATCCAGGGTCTTGATCTCCATCTCTCGATCCGTAGTATGAATATAACCATGTGAGCAAATGTCTCGTAGTCAAAAATGGTAGAAACCACTTCATTACCGATTAATGATGTGAACCATTAACAAACGCGAGAGAAACCGCCAATAATGAAAATGGTTCTCAAGGTACTTTCAACACAATTTAAGAAGTGTGAAAATATGTCTTGAAGCTGAGCACTCATAGAATCATTCGATCGAAGGTCAATGATGAGAAATTTTCATCAAAGGCTAGAAACCTACCATTAAGGCATGGAAGCTCCAAGGTACTAAAGAAGGTTTCTAGATCAACTTCCTAGATAGTGAGATGAAGTCAATAGGAAGCGACCTGTCGTAGGAGGGCCTACGACACGAAACTCATGTCAATTTTTTAAGAACAACAATTTAGAGTAATCTAGGACTAACTCAGGGATGACCAACGTGATTGAAGGCTATGATTTTGCAAGCTAATTTGACTAAGGTTGGACTTCTCTTGAACATATTGATGACACGAAATTCTAATTTGGCAGCATGTGGCTAAAAATTAATAGGACGAGAAACCATTTTGAAGACTTTCAATGAGGTATGGTCAATTGAGAGGCAAAAAAATTTCCCAACCCAGACAAAAAGGTGACAAAATGTCATGTTCAAGAGTGACATACTGCCTTTTACAATATAAACAAACATTTTTTCCCAATTCCCCCCACCATTACTGACAAGTACCTCTTTATTTTTGGCAAGTTTGAGGAGGATAACATATGCTTCTCCTTTAATTTCATCATTCGGATGAGTCCTTCAAAGTATTTTTAATGAACCCTAGAAAGGAGTGGTTTTGTATCGTTATGATTAACAAGTCCTAGATTATTTAATTTTCATGAGTCCAGTGAAGGGGTAACTCGATGTCGTTTTCATGTTTAAAGAGTTTGAAAAGACATAAAAAGAAAAATTGCTCAGTTCTTTCAACATAAAATTTTAACGAGCCCGAAGAAAGTAAAGCTCAGTGTTTTTCATTTTTAGGGAGTTTGGAGAAAAACATAAGTAAACTCCACAGTGTCCTTTTTCATAAATTTAGTTTCTCAAGCTCGGAAAAGGGTAAAATAATGCAGGAGAGAACTCTATTGACCATAATTAGTCATGTTACACAGTAATTTGTCACTGTCCTCATCTCAGTCCCTCTGCTGTGTCATGTATCAAATAAACATGTTCATATCTTCCCACTTATGCAAGACGATTAAGCAAATGCTCTCTAATGCTGAAGATTGACCCTTGTTGACTAAGTTCCTGCATCGTCGCTAGTAAACCCACAAAATCCACGACGATACCCTGTCATGCACTTTATCATTGCGACGTCGTTGCTAGTCCCCAGTTCATGACCCGCGATGATCCAGATTTGGCGAATTAGTTCAAACAATCGACCTTCTAGATGTCTCTAGACTTGGTTGTTGGGTCAATTTGGGTCACCTTTCTGCCTCTGGTATAGTGGTTTCGCCTCTTGTGCAACCTCCCTTGAGGATAAGCTACCTCTCCCTCATTTCATGGAGGCTCCTTCTATAAAATCACTCACCATTGCTATGATCTGATAGTTTTTGGAGTTCTTTTGGTTGTACAATGTTGCGGTTGCTTTTGAGTTTGATAGATAGCTTTGGTGTGAGTGTGACAAGTGTGGGATTGTTGATAGCTTGTGGAAGGTTGTGGAGTGCCTTTAACTTTGTGTTAAAGCTTATGAGTGAGAGAGAGACATTGTATGTTGGGAGATTCATCCTTGAAGAGTGAATGCTTGAGAAACATACTGGTTGGATCCTCTGAGAAGGCTTGTGACGTCAAGACTCGGTTGTAAGCTTGCTCTCATTTCATTATTAATACAATCAATGATGTTTTCCTATGTCTTGTATGTAATTTACTTGTTTTCCGGTTACGTGCTTTGTTGTATTTTCTCTGCATTGTTTCAGGTTGATCACTCGTTGAGGAGAAGGAAACGGAAGCTAGAGCAGCGCAGCGGAACTTCATCGACCACCGGTTGAGGTAGGCCTCCAAAAATGCTGTCTAAGGAAATCAATTGTTGATCTGTCTTTGCTGTGACTACACCAACTCTAGGCCTAGAGGGGTTGCCTCTGTCTGCAGAGGGAACACTTTCCTGCATCACAAGTCAACGCATACCTTTTTCTTAAATATTCTAATTTAGTCTGTAAAAGGGGTAAACTTATACTGAATAGACAGTTGTTCATTTACTTTTACGAGTTCGAATAGTCAAGTACTCGATGATATTTTCATGTTTACAGAGTCTGAAAAGGGCTTAAAGAGAACTCACGGTTTCTCTTTTTCGTAAGTTTTAATGAGTCCAAAAAAGTGATAAAAATGTACTCATATCACCAAATTTCAATTTAATTAACGATTAGGAAATGACAGAAAGAAATTGACATTTTCATGTGTTTTTTACAAGCATGAAAGATAGCAAAAGAAGCTCGATTTTTCATGAGTTTAACGAGTCTTGAAAATAATAACCGAAATGGACTTGAGATAGATTTCATTTTTACACAATATTGAAATAGAGAGGAAACTGTGATTGAGATTAGTTTCATTTTTTACACAAGCTTGAGACAAAGAGGAGATCGTGCTTGAGAGTAGTTTTTATGCCCCCCCAAGCATAACCTGCATTAGTACATGCCCCCAAGCTTCATTTGATCCACTTGAGTAGACTACTGGTTACTAATAGGTGGATGAAATGAAGGTTCATTTACGATATCAGGTGAAAGACTCGACTTAATTAGGGGAGGATTTGTTTCATTTTTTAAAGAGCTTGACACAGGAAAAGGACTATGCTCATGGGAGTTTGTTTCATTTTTTAATGAGCTTGACATAAGAAAAGGAACCATGCTCATAAGAATTTGCTTCATTTTTTAATGAGGCTGACACAACAAAAGAACCATCCTCACAGGCACTTGTTTCATTTTTTAAACGAGGTTGACACAGTAAAAAAAGAATCCTCCCAGACATTTATTTCATATTTTAACGAGGTTGACACAGTAACCAAAGCATCCTCTTAGACACTTGTTTCATGTTTAAACAAGATTGATATAGTAACAAAAGCATCCTCTCAGGCACTTGTTTCATTTTTAACGAGGTTGACGCAGTAAAAGAACCATCCTCTCAAGTATTTGTTTCATTTTTTAACAAGGTTAACACAGTAAAAGAACCATCCTCGTGGGAATTCATTTCATTTTTTAATGAGGCTCACATAGTAAAAGAACCATCCTTAGGGGAATTTATTTCATTTTTTAACGAGGTTGACACAGTAAAAGAACCACCCTCAGGGGAATTTGATTCATTTTTTAACTAGGTTGACACAGTAAAAGAACCATCCTTAGGGGTTGCTTCATGTTTATGTGAGCTTGAAACAAAAATAACTATGCCCATAAGAGTCTGTCTCATTTTTTAACAAGGTTGAAATAGTAAAAGAACTATCCTCTCAATGATCTGGATCATGGCTTCCATTTGGAAGAAACACATGCCAAGGGATACTTCTTGACCATGGCTTCCAAGAGATCTTCATCAGAATGAAGAATAGCTCTCTAGAAAGAAGACATGTGAAGAGAATCAAAAGGGGTAAGAAAGTCCATTTCAAATTCCCCTATAAGGTTCCCTATGTCAATTACCAGATCTAAGTCATATCAAGTCGAGAAAACAGTGAGAGGCTCGCTTGCATCGGTAACTGAAAACATGGGACTAGTTGCCAATTGACCCATGGTGGGGTAGATACCACTTGCATATAAGGAATATTAAGGGATGTCAGATGGCTAGTAGTCAAATAAATACCAACAAACGAAAGTTGGTCAATTGTCACAATGTTTCCATTGCGAGGAAAAGACATCACTCGAAAGAGTGTGGACACACCAACTTTCATAACATAGACATAGTCTCATCCAAGGAGAAAATTGAAATACAAGGGGTCTTGGACTACCATAAGATCAATACAGACAATCTTTCCTTCCAGAGTAATAGGTAACTTAGGAAGGATCCCTAAAGGTTCACTGATGGTTATGTTAAAATCCAAAAGATTTTGTGTAACATGTACAAGCTCAGGGGAACCCAAAGCTTGCCAAGTGGATGAGGATAAAATACTGACAGAAGCACCTTCATCTACATTTGTGCACTACACATTCTTACCATATACTTTCACAATGATTTGGAAAGGGGTGGAAGAAGGAAGATGAGGTCCTGTCAGTCTACTCCAATCAAAGGAAAAACCTCATTACTTGGGGGGGGGGGGGGGGGGTCCAGGGTGTTCAATGGAAATAGGTGAAATTCCCCAATGTGTAGAAGAATATGAGGGAACAAGAAAAACATGAGTATTATTAATTTCACTCTCTAAAGGGAGAGTGGGGTTGACCAAAGATGGAATTGATTCGACCACTTGATCAACTAATGTCTCATCAACCTGAGTGATATGTGTTTCACTCTCCAATTGAAAAGTGGGTTGACAGTACTTGGAATCAGGTAGATCACTTCATAAACTAACGGTAGGTTGGGAGAAAGTTTATGGTAACTAGTTGGAAGTTTTTGTCGTGAAACAATAAGTTTTTCCAACAATTTTGAGGCTTCATCCATATGAGGGAAAAGTTGACTATGATGAATCCCTTTGCATAACCTACAAGGAAACCTAACTTTACCCTTTTTCTTGGGAACCTTACAATCATTGGTCAATGGATCAATAGTAAGTTGATAAGAATTTTCTGACCATACTTCCAAGACCTTAGGAATACCAGGACAAATATAAGGAAGTGGTCACCCTTACAAATATTGCAAGGGTATTTGGGATTGTGATGCATGTTGGAAGTTTCCTCAACATTACCAATACTTACTGCCATGGTTGGTTGGTTGACTCCTTTCTTATCTTGCTTTTTCTTCTTCTTCCCTTTCTTCTTCTTCTTAGTCACCTGGTTACTAGCATCAATGCTTTTACCAAGAGAAGAAGAAGAAAGGGAGGAGGACATGTTGGGTGAAGAAGGTAAAGGGTCAACACAAGGTTGGTGATGTTGATTCTGGTGAACTCAATTGAGGTGGAATAGTTTGGGTATTTGGGATTAAAGAAGTTGAAACAACCAAACTGGTAAACCTATCGTGAATCTGGGAAGAGACAACATATCCATATAAGGAGGATCAACATTTTGACTAGGATTCCCATTAAAAGAGGTTTCTTTATCGGTAACTTCTGGCATTGTTGCCATTAGATTCAACTTAGATAAATTTATTACCAATATTAACAATTTAAAATAAAAATCCACACCTAAGGTCTGTAAAAAGTAAAAAACAAGCAAATAACATGCGCTAGTAAATAAGAGGAATCAAACCATGCAAACAAACTTTCCACAACGAAATCACTAATTGGTGATGAAATCCAACGTCGTAGAGAGCAATGTGAAAAGTGCGTAAAGATAGAGCAGGTGGAATTAGCTACACTGAAAACCTACTTAATGGACATGATTTGGTGCAAGTAATCTTCATTTATGCAATCTCGAGCGAAGAATACACTAAAAAAAGGTGCAGCCAATGTATGTATTAGGTACAACAGAGACTTCCCCTCCATTGTCACCTTGGGTAATAGCCTTAAGGTTATGGTCTCTAAGGTTACCACTTAAAACAATTTAACTAGGGGGGACAATCACAAATCATACGTACACGCAAGGGAATCGTAACAAAACTCAATCCCCTTGAAAGTTACTCAACATGGTTAGTTTGAGGTTTTTTTCCAAGTGACTCCCAAGTACCTTTTAACACCATTTTTAATACATGTAAATCACTCTACTGTAACCAATGAAGTGGGGTCGATCACTCCACTAGGTCCGACATGATCTCATGCTTAACTCCTTTATAAGGGGAGCTTCCCAGAGCCAAATTGCAGTAAATGGATTTACTCTCTATTGCAAGATTCTAATGTTTGTTTGCGGCTTTGGAAAGTTAACTCACTTGCCTATTCTAAAGCCCTATAATTTGATCTAATGTAGGTGGAAAAGAGCCCTAAAATAATAAAGTTTTTAGATTGATTTTATTATAGCTATTTTTTAAAGTTGTTACTTACTGAAAGGGTAAATGGACGTCAAACCAATGGTGTTATTACTTGACGCAAAACCTTAATGCAATTGAAAATGAAATTGTAATATTTTCATTTCGATGAATTGTAACTAAAATAAGGGAAGAGATTTCGTTAACTTTTGAAAAATACAATAATCAATGAATCCTTTCCAAGATACAAATCAAAGAGAATGCATAATACACGATTCTTGGCTCTTCTTCAAGAAATGAAACCTAAATTCCTCAAAATGTAAGTTATAAGAAGAAAAATTTTAATCTTAAAAACTTCTTACTTACCCAAAAACAAATAATAAATTATTCCTTCAACAAACACAAACCATAATTTCAATTTTGATGTAATGAGCTACAAATCATTGTAAGTAGAAGATTGTGTTGTCCGTTAGAGAGAAACAATCAATATTCACTTTGAGAAAACAACAAGCTCCTAATCACAAGTGCCACCTTGAAAAACCGTAAATTTTCCTAATACCAATGACACTTTGCAATTGAGAAAACAAAGTACTTAATCTGATCTTTTGACATAAAAAGGACATACTCAAACTATCTCATCATTGATTGATCCTTCTATTAATTAACCAATAATTCACCATATCAAACCTTGAACCCTAAATAAAAAAAACAAAATATTCTTCAAAAAGGAAACCCAAAACATCAAATCAAAATAAGGAGGACATGTCTAGAAGGTAAATAGGTCTCATTAAACACAACAATAAAAATTTCATGGACTTAGTAATGAGAAAGCTTAAAATTTCAAAAAAATTATGAATGTGCACAAGCAATCAGTATAGTTCAGTGCGTATATGCGCTATTGCTAAATGCTAAGTGCACAAAAGTATGCTCTGTGAGCAAAGATAAAGTGCGCACAACAGGAAAATTAAAGAAAAAAACAAGCCAAACAAATCATCAAATCTAGACTTTCAATTTTTTCCAAACACTTAGAGAGGGCAATGACAAAAGGATCAAAAGTCAAAACAAAGAGAATGATGGAGAATGATACATCCCCAGTATGGTCTCCAATTTGTTAGGTAAACTAATCATTCTCGCGGACAAGATGGATCTCCCTAAATCTCAAATGAAATCTAGTAACAAACAAGAAAAGAATTGTTACCTTTCCTTAACTTATGATTGATTGAAACAAGTAATATGAGAGGGATCACTTATTGGTTTAATGAAGTGCCTGTTGAAGTCCTTTCAGTGCCTTCTGTTAGCGCTTGAAATTTCACCTCAGGCTGAAAAAGGTAAACTCCAAGGCAACATCAAACCACTTAGCCTCGTAGCTAGCCCTACGGGGCAGGAGAGGGCTCTCTTCGGTCTATCTCGGCAAAGATCTTCAA
>APFE030360493.1:0-10589 GCA_000404065.3 Pinus taeda | reverse complement strand
GCCTCTAAAAGTCTTAGTATGTTGTTAAAATTGGACCTATCCAAAACGTTTTATAAACTTATCTAGTCCCACCACTTCAAGAAAATTGGATGGTTTAAGAGATTTATTTAAGATAAAATTAATATTTCATCTTAAATATTTTAATTATGTTAAATTAAAAAATAGAACTATTTTAATGTCTTAAGTAGAGGAAAAATAAGAATCAACACATTTCCTAATTGAGAGAAGGGTCATAAGTTAACCTTTGGGTTATATGTGTAGGTTTTAACCCCGTACAGAAATTACCTGCATACAAATTCTAAAAACAGAAAATAAAAAATGACAAGAGCATAACACAAAAAAATAGATATACACAAAGATTTTCCCTTGCATCCCAAAACCGGGACTACCAAATTGATTTTTCATTATTTTCCTTTCAATGTTACAATAAATATATATAGATGATGAAGCATCCATAAACACCAATCTATTAATCCTGGATTAGAACATAATTGTAGTTCCTTTGACTGGATCTACAAAATACCATGGACCGAAAACCATTGCTCCCAAAACCATGTGCGAAATCCATGCACAAAACCATATGTAGGTCTGCCCACCTAATATAGGGTCGAAAAAACATTTCCTGGCATGCTGCACTGAACCCCATATATCTAAAACATAACCTAACAATATGTAATTTGCAAGCTCGCATGCATGTTCACACTAAGAAACCAACAATAGTGTCATCACCTCCTTCGATAAGCATGCAAACCATTGGCTTATTTTGGTTTTTTTCTTTTGTAGGTTTTGGTATTGAGAATGAAGGAGAAAGACAAAGTTATAGAGTCCCATTTGAAATCAACAACAACTTTTATGAAAGGTGGTGCAGATGGCCCTTGTGATGGATTTTGGGTTTGTTCTTGTGTGGGTTTTGGTATTGGAAATGATAGAGAATGATCCAGTTTGTAGAAGGAGGTGCAAAGGACCCTTGTGACTTTATTTTGGCTATGTTCTTGTGTGGGTTTTGGTAGTGGGAATGGAGGAGAATGACAAAGTTACAGACAACCATTTGACATTGGAGACACATTTTATGGAAGCAGGTGTGCAAGACCATTACGAATATATTTTTGGTTTGCTCTAGTGTTGGTTTTGGCATTGGGAATGGAGGAGAGCATGAAATTTACTGAGACCCATTTGATATCGGTGGAAACTTTTGTGGAAGAAGTTATGTGGGGCCCTTGTGATGATGCTTGTAGCATCTATCAAGGTTCCTTCATGGATGATGATCCCACCATGGTAATACTATTTTCCAATTCATAAGGTTTATGACTAATTGATTCCATGGTTTACATTTGATTTTGGGTTTTAGATATACCTGATTGGTTTTGAGCCATTAGATTTTGGATCAGTCAAGGGAAAATATAAGTATTTTGGTTGGTGAATTTTGTTGCTACCTCCATGGGTTTTCCAAGAATAATAATACATCGTCACCCTCTTCCTCCACATAAAATGTCCACACTGACAGTAATCAGGCATCCCTTTCATTGAAACAAGATATAGTAGAAGAAACATAAAGGGCATTTCCTACGGTAGGTTTCATCGTTTTAATCTCTATCATGGATTAATTGGAAATTCACATTAAATTTTTAAAGGGAATATTGAATGAGACTTGTATCTATCCAAGCATTTTTGAATAACTAGTTTCCATTCTACCCTAATTCTATGGAAACAAAGGGAGCCAACTTTGTGGCTCCATTATTTATAATGATGTATTTAACACCATTTCCGAAGGTTTTATATTTCCAACATAAGATCATGGTCAAGGTCAGAAACACCAACAAGAAAATATCTATGTTATTCAAGTTCTCCCATTCACGGATTTTCCTTATGGAGGATTTATTCCAGTGGCCTAATTTTTTCTAACGTGAGTTTATTCCTTCATTTTTCTTTATTTTTTGTATATGTTTTATCTACTGATGTTTGGCAGCTACATGGGATCATAGTTAGTATATTTAATTTGAGTCATATTATGCTTTATTAAGGAAAAGTAGTTAGTTATTAATTTTTGTCTTGATTGGTTCATATTGAAGCATTAGGGTAGAGTTTCCATTTACTGTCATATACCAAGCCTGACAACTATAGAGGCACAATTATATCAATTCATAGCCATGAATCTTAATGCCATATTTTAATGCCTTCATGCCACATTGACTCATGTTCACAAGTCTACCAGGGTAAACATGTGAGGAAGAGTTACTATGATATGATGCAACCTCCTAAGTGTAGTTAAGGAAGTGGAATTGACAAACTGAAATTTTATTGACCTTCCTCGGGAGCTCTAGGAGCCCCGAGAGCAAAACAATCACTCCAGGTGTCAAAAACTTGAGAGAACATTCTTTTACATTGATTTGAACTCTGATTTGCATGTACGATCATATATTTATGGGACTAAAGGCTTCCAACCACATGCATAAGCCTATAAGGGAGCGACTATGGGCCTAATTTCCTAGTTTTGTGTCGACAACTGCAAAATTTGTGCCACCTTTTCAGGGCTAGACTCCATATCACTGCCCAAAACTTGATGAGACTTTCCAAAATAATAAATTGCACGAGGATAAAGCCTATAACACAGAAATTGATCAAGGGCTTGACTTGACCATGCCTAACCATGACAGACATTTCGTCAAACATATGGAAGACATGTAATCTACAGGTAATGAATGCATATTTAAACATAGGGGTCTAATACTTATATGAGAATTATCGAGAATGGGTAATTCCCTCTCATAATAGTTACAATAACATATGTTAGTCCATGCATTCATCATTCATTCATATATTCATCAATCCTGTTAAGAGCCATAGAGATTATACATCAAATAACCAACATATAACCAACAAATAAAAAATATAGAAACAAGCAAATAACTAACATATAAACCATGGGTAATCAACTATAATATCACCATCATAATGAATACATATGCTCATAGATCACAATAAAAAATACCTCTTATTGAAATATGAAAAATTCCAACCAAGTCATGGACTTCCACGTACCACCTGACCATAGATTGAGTTCAACCAAATCTTTCTTTCAGCCAATCACTCCCACACCATATTCTAAGCATGGATATGGGATCTCATGGGATAACCAAAATAAAACCAAACCAGAGCTTCATGATGCCAAAACACCTCAACCATTAACTAGTGATTTGACTTCACAACTCCACATCACTAACTATCATCAGATTGATCTCTACCTAAGTTTTCCAGGGCTCGAGAGCATTTGTCCCAAATTGTCTCCAAAATTGGTAAATCAAGACATAGTTTGGCTACTTTCAGTTTATTTAAGGTAGTGGTTGAGATTAATTTTCCAACATACTCCAACCAATAGGGAATTTGGGCTTTTGTGAGTTAGTTTGGTCGATTACAAGTGTTGAGAAAAGCCAAGTGGAGACGAGGAATTGAACTAGTCAGAATGGCTGAGTCAATTTTAAAATACATGATAGAGATTAATTTTAATTTGAAGCCAAATGTTTGAATTTAACACGCAGAAAGGATATTCTCCAACAATGAAAATGTCTATAAAAGATGTCGCAAAATCTGGCTTGAACCATTAGGGACAGGTATTATTCTTTATGGTTCAATGAGATAAGTATAACATACTTTTCCATATAGGAAAAATAATTCTCCATAGTCATTCCATATCTCACTGCCAAGAAACTAATTGGGAAAGAAATTATTTCTGTCTCCAAATGGTATATCAATGATGCCTAGTGGTGAGTAGGTTAAAGACACGAAATAGCTAATTTTTAATGGAAGTACCTACTAAATTGTTTTTCCAGATCACAAACTCTGCAAATTATAATAGATTTATGTATGCATGAATATTTCCTCTATCATTGGCTTCAGGGTTCACTTAAGTTCACAAAATTTGTATCTATAAGTTGTTTGGTAAATTGTAATATCCCGATCACATAAGGAGAATATCATGGAATGGGAATAGATTGTTGAAACAGAGGCGTCTTATGTTTTGTGGCACATTTTGTAAATGCAATGTTCATTTCTGTGATAGCTATCACAATTTCTTTTATCTAAAATTTGGTATTTTATGGAAATTCCACAAATGCATCACGCTAAAGGTAATGGACTCGCACCTTAGCCAAAATGACTGACTGTTCCTCCAACTCAGCTGGAATACCTTAATGTCAGCGAAGAAGGGTACAAAGAAATCATGGCAATGAATCTAGATTCTTCTGCTGTAATTGGTAGCCTATTTGCACTGCTAGAAGAATATTATATAGGCAAGTAGGAACTCTTTGTATTGACTCTGCTACCTTAGGACTTCCTAAATTTTGACCAGTTAATTCAGCGCAGGTTGTCGACCATCAAAGAGTGGTACTATTTGGACCGAATAAAGCCAATGATTTGAAATGATACTTTTTGAGACAAAGATTTGTAGATGCTCCCATTGACAAAGATGTTTGGGTGATGATTGTTGTTCTAGTAAGTATATCAGCCTGATGGGCACTGCACACGACCGATGAGCTGGGAAAGACCATTTATACTTACCGTATACTCAACCGAAGATAATTTCTCATGGAATTCACATCTTGTCTTTGGAATATGACGTGTTTTTTTCTCAAAAAAAAAAAAGTACATTTTGATTTCTCCATATATGCTTTTGAAGCAGCCAGTTTCGAATGATTGGAAGTCAAAGACAGTCCTATAATTCTGTTTATGAAGTCTGGAAAATTATTGCTTCGCCTAACAGGTTTGTTGAAAGCATTTTAATGGTACCTCTCTCTATATTTTCCAATCTAAGATGACACAATATTCTTCTTTTCCTTGTTTAGCTTGGGGCTTCATTGAGGTAAACGTTTTGTTGTTGTAGATTCATCTATTGAAATAGCACCATTTGACTAATATGTTTAAACAAATAAAATTTAGAAATTCTAACAACGGGTGACTTGGCAATGGTAATGGCCTACTTCTATTATGGTTCTATGTAGACTGAATGTCTAAACCAACTGATCCATAACTCTATTTCAGGGTAAGGGCAATGTTTGCATCGATAACGATATTTACTCTTTCCTGTGCCAAATCAGTGTACACTGCCACTCGTCATGAAGCTGGATCTTGGGTGTCGGCGATCATTTGTAAACGTCGCTCTCGTACGTTTTGACATTAATCTGTTCAATTTTCTAGCTGAACAACATGGATCCGAGTGCATATAATATTCTATCGACAATTGGTGTCAAAATTTGGTGGATGTCATAAGTGAGTTTTTATTATTTGGATTGAGTGGGAGATGTTATAATATTCTTATAACATTGCAAATTGTATCGCAGATCCATATTGATCAAGATTTTGCAATGAGATTTGAAATTAATATCATATGGAAAATATCGTAATCACGTGTGATATCAGGGCCAGTGTCCCTAAGGCTTTTGATGTTCAGAGAGCAGTTTCTCATTAATGATTAATAGACCAACTGTAACCAACATTGTTCAGAGTTTTTGGAAATCTAGGAAACACTGAAATACAGTCTATGCTTGAGATACATATTTATATTTTATATTAATCTCCAACTTTATGCATTATAATTATGTGTTCATCGGAAATCGAGATAAAGTAGAAATACAGTCCATATAAGACACATACTTATATTTTATATATAATTTCAATTTTCAGCACATATTTCATAACTATTTATTATGCAGGTATGTCATATCCATGGCAACGTTGTAAGTAATGAAATATATAAAATTGCATTCCATTCAATATTGTATTCTAATATATATATATTTAGTAGAATAATAATCAATATATCTCTTATTATACTTAAAATAGAAGTTTATATTATATATATATATTATATGATATATATATTAACAAATTGTATTTGGTTTTCCAATTTTTTATTTGGTTATTTTTTTTTATGTTTTTTTTATACTTATCCTAAATAAGTACGTACCATTATCTGTAATTCATTTTTTTTACTTCCATTTTTTATACTTGTCTTAAGTAGACTATGTAATTGCTTTACTTAAAAAAATAATTGTTCTCTGTTTTGTAAAAAAAGGTTAATTTTTATAAAATTTTAAAAATACATATAAAATCTTTTTTTCGAATATAAATCAATTTTAAAATTTAGAAATTCAAAAACTTTAAATTTTTATTGCGTAATTGTGAAAAATTTATATAAAGTTTAAAATATGTTAAAAAAAAAATTAAAAACTTTCTACTTTCCTAAAGCCATTATCAAATTGTACCATGAGTTGACATTCTGCATCATCAAATAAAAACTACAACAAATGTGGCATTCCCATATTTTCCTTGTCAGGTTGGATGGAAATTGAAATCGTGTTGGAGCATGGACGTACGCAAACACAAGAATGTAATTCTTGCACCAATTCTTTTTTACATGGAATATAAAGCACATATTCACTTGTTTATGACAAAACTACTAAATATCAGATTTTGATACTTTAATGTGATAGTCACATGGCCTAAATAATTATTTTTCTATACAATGAAAAACATATTACAGATAGTTATTTTATTATATTATTGAAAGTTGGTATGATCTGTCCAGCCTTTGTGAACTTTATTGCTACTAAATGAACACTAGCTAATGGAGAACCATTTTTTTTTAATTGTGGACTTTTCCATGATTTAACAAATTCATACATGGTTAAAGTTCGATTATGTTAGAAAAAAATTGAAACTAAATATAACCATATTAATTGATTTCTAAGAATGATGTACACGATGTACATATAAATACATAAAAGAAATCGTTGAATCAATCTTTGAGTCTTTTTGGATTCTAATACCCAATCACCTTAACACAAACCTAATTCCTAGGATTGGCTGTGTAACATTCTCCCCTTAATACGAAGGGATGAATCAAAGTCCAAGAATGAGAGGTCAGAATGAAAAAATGCATCTCAGCCAAGAGTTGAATGTCTCTTAAAAATGGTTTTTAAGAATGACAAAAAACCAATATGGGAGAACTCAAGGTCTCAACCAACGCCAACTATGGAACCTTCATGGAAATTCTCACAACAACAAAAAAAGTGGTTTTAAGGTGACCACAAACTCTGGAACAATCAATATATTTTCTCGAAACTCTCACTCTAACTATTATAGGTTGTGGCTCAGGCTCACTTGTGTATCTCTGACCTAAGCTCGCTTGACAACTTCAAACCTGTAGCAGACCATCAACAATTCCCCCTTTGTCTGATACAGGGTGAGAAGATGAAGTATTCTTCATCATTGCAAGGTTCACCAACACTCTTGAACAAATTTTACGGTATGATCTCGAAATCTTCTTGGCTAATTTCGACCAATCCCAAAAAGCAATCCATTGGAAACTTAGCTTCTCTCTTGCAGTAGCCCTCTTTTTGGAATATCTATTTGAATGATGATTACACTTTCCTCAACTCTTACTTGGTGAAGATCAAAACACTTATGTTTCACATGTCCAACTCTATTACATTGTTGGCAGTGAACAATTTGTTCTAGAACAACGCCACGTAGAAATCAAGCCCTTCAAAACTGTATTGGTTTAGAAACATTAGGAACATGAAAAGATATATCCACAACATCTTTGTTATACCGCAACCCAGTTCTGTGCTTTTTATGTGTAAGTTTTTCCCATGGTATTATAAAAATCTTAGGAATCATAAGATTTCCATTAGCAGTTTTAACTGCATCCAAATTTTCTCCTGAAATGGCTTCCTTACTCTTCGACTATCGTTTGGAATTATGGCTTCCTTACTCTTCGACTATAGTTTGGAATTAAATTTGTCTCAATGTACTTGAGACTAAATCTAGAGAAATTCAACTATCTCCAATGCATTATGTAAACATACTATAATATCAAAAAGACTTACCTTTTGATATTTATAATTTTATTAGCAGTGGAATTGATGAGATTGTTCAGGATTTCCAATACATTTTTAATTTTATCTATTTTTTACTCCATCTCGGGTATCATGATCAACCGAAAATTCACCGTTACAATTCAAATCAACAAAAATGAATGTTAATACGAAAGAGGAAGGGAAAGCCTTCGAGTACACAAAGTCAATGACAATATTAGGCTCGTTCTCAATTTAAAACCATGCCACTAAAAACATATATTTGTACGCAGAAAATAAGTTAAATAAATAATAAACCACCTTCACGCTTGGCCAACACTCGAAGCCATAACCTTTGTCAATTTTCTGATGGGTTGGCTACTTCACGATGTAGGCACAACGAAACATGTTCTCTGAACAAATCTGCTTCCAAATACACAATCTATATAGTCACCATATCAATAGTATGAATCTGTCTCAGAGCCTTGCTCTATTATCATTACTCTTTGCCCCGCATTAATGTGAATACAACTACAACCACCAATGGAAACACAAAAACAACACTACTCACACAACTTTTAGAAAATGATTTAAAAAGAAACCAAAGAACGCGGAATATTTGTGAGAGAGTAAGAAATTGGTTCATGTTCCAATTTTACAGGCATTCAACAGTAACAAGGTGAACTCTTAGCTTTCTGCGGCTCCCATGGCTTTATCTTACTGCAAACATTTTCTTGCATGACCTAGAGTTAAACTGTTTCTTTAGTGGGCCAAAAGCAATATGAAAGCACAAAATTGAAAACACGAATCTCTCGTGTATTATCCACGTTTGCCAATCAATCACACTTATGATTTTGAGCAATGACAAGGCTATCAACTGAATTTCATGAATGAACGCAGCCTCAATTCATGTTTATTTCGCTGGAGGTTTAGAACTTAACTCTATTGAGTACAACACCGCGGTGAAGTCTTGGCCCTATGCAGCTTCCGATGCTCTTTTCTTTCAGAAGGGAAACCCAAGGACAATATCGACTTCAAACAACATTTGACCCCTACAACATCAACTTTAAGACGAGCAATCTAATAAAAAGGAGTAGGTTCTAATGAAAACGTGTAACAGATTTCAAGTAGACATGAAAAATGAGAAAACGACGGTCACGGCGGTTCGTATTACTGGAGCCTAATATCGATTCCCTACAATACTTCTGCTCAAATCAATAGAGTCTCGACAACACAAAATACACGAAACCTATGCAAAGGAGTGGTCTCGTATACTCGTAATGGTCGAAGAAGATTGCCAGTCTGTAGTAGTTATCGATGTATCCAAATATGGCGATATCACATTGCTTGCCAAACATTAACGAGTAAGGTGGTCTCGAGAGGCGGTTTGACAAAACCGCTCATCAGTTTAATCGATGGCTAAAATCTCTTACGACATCACTTATTTCTTATGATAGAAACCGCTCAAGTGCTCCCATGGAGTTGTTTATGGTTTCAAGGCAAACATATGTTATGTCAACATGCGTGTGGAGATTGGCACCCGGGACCTGTACTCCAACTGAGAACAAACTCGCCTTCACGATTTTGGTTTTTTCTCGTAGAAAACAAAATTGGTAGAGCAGTCTCTGAAAACTTTCGAAACACCTTTGCGGTCTCTGTACACAGGAATGCCAACATTATACGGGTCTGTCACTACATAGAATGTAACCTCCACAAACAGTGCTTTATAACATGAAAGAATGTCCAGTCATCCTACACGTCTCAACCCTTTGTACACAGTCAAGTACAGACAAAAAACTTTTGGAGATAAAATTGTTGATTAACCCACATTTCAATCAACAAGACCCTTCATCTGGTTTACGGCTACAACTAATCGCGATCTTCCAATGATTCTTTCTCCAGCAACATTGTCTCTGAGATCCCTTTTCTCCTTCGGACAGGTCGACTGATACTCACAGAGCCAACATCAACAATTAGCGATAAAAATACGTTGACATTCGAACATTTCGTTCCTTCTTTTGCAACTTTCCTCGTTGCAATGACGATCACCGTGGAGACAACTAAGAAAATGAAGGAGACGCAAGCAAGATCTCTTAAGAAATATCTCTTCCTATCGCGACGAAATATGTTTCCTCATCTTCTTATTCTTTTATCTCTTTGTTGATGGTGAATACGTTTCCTCATCTTCTTATCCTTTTATCTCTTTCTTGATGGTGATGTCCTCCTAGTCGTTTGTCGTGTAATATTTTGCAACCTAACTACAAACACGGGCATATGAATAAATTTCTCTTCTTCGACTGGCAAACCATGGCTAACTTACTTTTAAAAGCATCACAGGAATTGTTTTTAGAATTAATCTATTGTTGTGCATCAATCAAGCAACCTATTTTTTTAGAATTAATCTATTGTTGTCCGATTCCCTAGGATGTAGATCAAGATCTGTAATGTAGTTATTGTTGAGATTTATTATTAATTAGTAACTCATTTTAAAATATAATGAAGTCAATAAAAGTTGCCAACTTTCTTTTTTCAAGAGTACATAATTATTTATGGAGAATTTAAAGATGGTTTAAGGGTTTTTGAGTTGATAAATAACATTTTGGTAGCATTTTGAGGTGCTTTATAACTTAGTACAATAGAAATGTTGTATAGTTTGTAAAGTATTGTAGATATTTAGTATAGTGGAGGTGTTGTAGTATTTGTAAATGAGTACACATTTAAAATTTGGTTTTATATGAA
>APFE030360491.1:0-17238 GCA_000404065.3 Pinus taeda | reverse complement strand
ATATAAATAAACTAATTATCAAAAATATTCAAATTAAACATAAATAAATTAACAAATTAACTGTGAAAACTATTCAACTTAAAAATAAATAAACTAACTAACTTTGAAAAATATTCAATTTAAACATAAATAAGTAAACAAACTAAACAAACTGTAAAATAATAATTTGATATAAAATATTCAATTTTAACATAAATAAACAAGCTGGCAAATAATTTTTTTTATGGCACTTCAAGTTGTACTAGAATTGGGTTTTCCACTAGTTTTAAAAACACTTGTAATTTTTTGATACAACACTCAATAGAAAGTAGTGTAAGAGCATTATATTTTTTTGGATATCAAGGTAGTGTAAAAGCATTATATTTTTTTAGATAGCAGACAGAAGTTTCGAAATAACTTTCTAAACTTTTATGCGCGATCATGCTATCTCCGCACATGCACGATAACACACACACAGGCATACACGCATACCAGTCCAGACACATACAGGCATACGTACATGTGCACAGGCATAGCCCCACGTCCGGCACACACAAACATAAGGAGGTGCCCTGGAATCAATCAAGAAGTCTCATAAGCAAGAGAACATGGGATGATCTATTGGGATGATCAGAGGGATGGGAGGATGGGGATTCAACCTTACCTGGGGAATAGAGCTGGGCAAGGGACCTTTCCTGGGGCATCAACCTGTCCTGGAGCTCTACAAACTTGAAAATGGAATATAAGCAATGAACTGCAACACTGTATATGAATTTAGATAATAAAATTGTTACAAAAATTGGCTACTAATTTCTATGTCTTTACCCTGTCTTTACTGTAAAGTTACTTACTTTTCACCATTTTTATTCTGAATTTTAAGTATTTTTTTAGGGATTTTAAGTACTTATATGCAAATTTATGAATGGAATTTTTGAAACACATTACACACTGCTTTAAAATAATCTATATGTCTTGGGAACAATTTATGCAAATAAATCTTAGTATTATCTTGAAAGCCTATTTGTCTCTAAAATTTTTAACTTAACACCACCTTGTTGAAAAATCAAAAAAATCATAAAAACTATGAAAAATAAAAGAAAGATCATCTGCAACTCTACTTTTTAATTCATCTGCATATCAAAATATCAAATCATCCTTCTGTTACTTCTTAGCTCCAAAAAAATCTAGTGGAGGGTACCTATTCCTTCTAATTGCTTGAATTCTTTCCTGTCGAGAAAACAAATTAGTCCTTTGATGAAACTTGGGACTCAATACAGCCATTCCATTGATCAAACTTGGGACTCGATATAGGCTGTATTAAGGCTCGAAGGTTCTAGGTGCACATTAGATATGGAAGAACCAGCGAACACCCCAAGGTCATAGCTCGGTTAGATGGGCAAACTTCCTTCTCATTGAACACACTCGCACACGTGGATGCCTCACCATGAATGCCACGAGTTTGTTTGTTATTTTTTATTTTATATAATGTTTATGATATATTGAATTAGGCTTTTTATTTTTCATATTTGTAATAATGGGAGAATTAGGCTTTCCCTTTTTTAAATTCGTAATCGTTTTTAATTTATTTAAATATTTCTGGTATATTTTTTATTTAAATAGTTATAATGTTGTACAAAATGTATTAAATAATGTTATATTAATATTACAATTAATTATTTTGTATTTTGGGTGCAATACTATAGTTAATTTTGAGTTTATATTTCATGTTTCAAATTTTACATTTTATTACCTTTAGTCCAAAAAATAGATTGAATCCATAGTAGTGAAATATTGACTAGAATAGTATCAGAAGTCACACTCATGAATCCTTGGGACTACAATCCAAGCCCATGAAAGAAACTTCTTCAAGGAAAAGGAGAATCCAAAATAACATGGTGGAAGGCACAATGGATATGTAGCTTGAAATTCACGATGCAAAAACAATGTTGGAATAAATTGCAATGGAGACAAGTTCTCAAGTAGTGTGAGGAGGTGATAAGTCTAGGAAATCCCCCCTTGGAAATTCATTCATTGCGAGGAGATCAAAAATATGCCCCAATCCTTAGTGCTACATGACACAATAATAGATCAAGCCATTTTGATCCAAAATTCATTCAAAGCACCAAATATGAGGTCAAGTCAAACAAAATATTGGAGCACATAGAATTCATGCAAGGCCACACTTTAATCTACAAATTTATTGGTACTTCGCCACCGAAACGAGTTATGGAAGCATGGATCAAGGCTAAAATTAAGCTAAAAGTTCATGTTGACCTAAGTATTGGAGTCAAAGGTTTTATTGTGATGATATTCACTAATTTAGAGGATCATTCAAGGGCCTTTGAGAATGGCCCTTATTTTCTTAACAATTTTAGCCTCTTCATCTCTTTCTCGATGCTTTGCTTCAACCTCGAGAAATAAATTTTTCCTCGAGAAAGATTTTTTTTTGTCTTAGGAGAACAAGATCCCTATAGAAAGATTCAAAATTTGAAGCCTTAGCTGAGCAAGATCCAGTGCAATAGTATCAAAATTCACGTGAGGAATCCTTGCAACCACAACTCAAGCCTATGCAAGCCACTTCTACGAAGAAAAGGAAAAACCCACATAACACACTCGAAGACATGACACTTATGGAGCCTCAAATACATGACGTAAAGATAATGTTAGAAGAAATCAATGGAGACAAGTTCTCTAGTAAGCTCAGAAGACTTGGATGAAGTGGAAGTAGAGGATAAAACCCTCTCAAAGATACTAGAGTAGCTACAATGCCAAGGACCGAGTTAAATTTTCAAGTTGCAAATGGCTCTTCTCAGATAATCATATGTTAGCATTCAATTCATCCTTTTGGGGAGAGTGTCGATTCCCACAACTCCTCATCACTGTTCTCATTATTTGGATTCAAGAGACCCCCTCAAACCAATCGAAGGATACAAATGCTTGGGGAGGAAAACTCCACAAGAGATAATACAATAGATAGGGAATATTTTGAACAATTCATGCAAGATTAGTCTGCTTTCAAAGGTGTTTTTCCCCAGCCCTCACTCTCAATGAAAGTGATTTTGTGGAACATAAGGGCTCCCAAAAACAACGGAAAATAGAGACTACTTAGAGACAAAATTAATAAGTAAAAACCTAGGAATATCATCTTGCATGAGGTAAAGGTTACTAGAGTGAGCATGAGGTAAATGTTGTTAGAGCGAGCATGGAGGCTCTAGTGGAGTAATGCTAGAAACGGTGTGAGTCAATCTCCCTTGGTTCTCAAGGAACAATGATGGGTTTATTAATCCTATTACACCCCATGGAAGAAAATTTTGAAGACTCGTTAGTAGCCGCTATGATCTTGTCTAAAAAATTTCAACAAGTCATATCAAACGATATGGGTTTCTTAATCGTAATATATGGGGCACATCTACTACGGATAAAATTTCCTTTCTCAACAAACTCCTATAGCTTGAGTAGTTGCATTTGAATCATAAATTCATCATTGGAGCGGACATCAATATGATTACCTTGCATAGTCCTTCAAAGATGTAATTAGGAACATGCACTTAGCTTAGATAGAAATGGTAAATGGAATTTATACTGGACAAGAGTAAAGGAGGTAGGCATAAGATAGCCTATCATCTCGACATGTTTCTTATCTCGAAATCATTGCTGGAAAAATACCTCCTTTTGGATGCTTCCATCCTTTCGAGTGCTCCCATGGACCACTCACGAATATTGTTAGAATTGGACCTCAAAGAAGCTACTAAAAAATAACGAGACGAGTGGCGTATAGTGCTAGAATTGGATGTCAAAGAAGGTGCTTAAAATCGACCATTCATATTTGACAATTATTTATTAATAGATCCATCCTTTGTGGACAAGTCCAAGCAGTATTAGTGAGAGATGGATAATCCAAGCCTCTCCCCATATTCAACTTTCAACATTAGTTAAAAAATATAAAAGGTTTAATTAAAAATTGGGCAACATCTTCGAGAAAAAACAAAATATGGAAATTGAAATGGAATGCATTCAATAAAAAATGTCACTTTTAAGGGTGGTCTAAATATTTTTCAAAGAAGTAGGGGGGGGTAGGTTCTTAAAAAGATAGAGGAGCAAGAGGAGACTTTATGGAGGCAAAAATTGAGGATCTCATGGCTCAACGAAGGGGACAAGAACACTCAGTTTTTCAACAAACCAATGTTGAAACACAAGAATCATAATTCTATCTTCCCACTTACCATTCATAATTGACACCAACTCTCTTAACATAGGGATATTGAAAATTAAATTACTCCATTCTACAACAATCTCCTTAAAAAACCGAACCCTAATAGATTACAATCCATGGAGAAAGATAATCGCCTATATTATAAGATTGGTCATTGAAGATCAAAACACAACTTTGATGAAGGAAATTACCCTGTAGGAGGTTAAGGAAGCACTAGTAAAAAATGAGAAATTAGTGACTAGGTGATAAAAAAGTTATTCACCATAGCTTTTCCAAGTGATATACTACCAAAAATTAGAAATATTGAGTGACCCAACTAAAAGAGAGATGGATTGTTATACAAATTTTGCATAAAATTTGAGAACATAGTTTCTTCTTCAATTTGTATGAGAGAAAGATCTGTATGAAATGTTAGAATGGGGAAAAGTGGGCCATCCCCATCTTATTATACCCACATTTTATTTTATTCATCCAAGGAAGGTTCCGCATGTGGTTTAAGTGTGGATTTCTTTGTAGAGTAATCATTTTCTATTGCCATTTCTCCTTCCCTGCACCCTATATAAGTGTCTTTTGTAGCCAACCATTGCCTACCCAATGTAGGAGGGTAACCACTGACATTTTTCTTTGTGTGTGAGACAATGAAATAAGATGGGTGCTCCCATGAATCAATGGATACATTTATATCTTCCAATATTCCTTCTAGACATATAATTGAGGTATCCGCTAGTTGCAAATAATGGGATTGTGCCTAAGAGATAACTGAAAGTTTAATATAAGCATAGTGCCCTTGATGATGGCATTAATAGATACTCCATTGTCGCTCAAAGTTTTATTAATAGAAGTATCATATATATAGACAATCACAACATGAATTGTGGGCTCAACATACTTTGGATGTGTAGGTTTCTCAAGCATGATATCAAAAGGTTGTCCCATACATGAATGGTAGTAGGATTCATTTTCTTTCTTCCTAGCCCTTTGATACATGTTTCCTTGATGATTTTTTTGTAAATTGGTATTTAATTTGATGGCTCTAATAAGGATGATATTTACATAAATATTTCTAAGCCTGTCCGACAAAGTGGTTGTAGCTTGATGGGCTTCTTATCTTCCAATATTTGTGGAAATGGTGGGAAAGGAGATGAAATCCTTGTTGCCTGTTGTTCTTCTACATTCTATTCCTCCTCTTGATCTGAGTATTCCCTTCATGTTCAACACTTTCATAATCTTCAATAATGACAAGAGGTGGATGATTATAAGTTTTTTACCCTAACCTGAGGTGAAAATCATTGATATCAACCAAATTCAATATTAATTCAAAAAATTGGAAGGATTGATGTTTTAGAGAGGTTGGGCCTGTAGATTTAAATTGCTTATGTAATATGCTAGAACAAAAGACTTGAATCTACTCTACTCATGAGCGAAAACAAAAATTGTTCGATGAAATCACGAAGCAAAAAAGGAAGAATTTAAATCACGCATAACACAATATTTTTACTGGGGAAAGTAATAGCTAAAAACCCTACTATTTGTATATTTCATTGATGAAAATATCTCGGTAGAAAATATAATGCTTGTTCAACCTGAAAAATATCTACACAAGTACAAATTATCTCACTGCTTCACAAACCAACTCAATCTAATACTTAGACAAATCTGTTATTTTCCAAACTCCTACTTCATTGTGTAGTTTCCTAGGGAATTGGGCCACATTTAATTGGGAAAATCCATCACCACAACTACGCAATCCTTTCATACGACTTCTACTGATTGCATGCACCATTTGTATAAATTATAAAATTATACAACTGATAGTACAATGTCCTTGAACTCTAATATCAACTGGGTCTTCCTCTGAAGTGACATGCATGAGCTATTTTGAGTGAATTATGAGTTTTCTTATTGATCATTGCATATGAATTAAATCCAATTTAATTCACTTGACCTCTCATTATTTCCTCTAATGTTTAGAACTATTTTAACTAAATTTAACTGAGTTAAAATGAATTAAATAATTACAACTCAATAAGAACTCAACATGGGCCCCTAAATTTCAAGGATCGCTCTACATGAGTCTAGATAGACTTCCAACTTGAATTTACTGAGCCAACTAAGTCAACTTAACTTAGTTAATTGCTACAAGTTGCCATGATAATGGAGTTACAATTTAATTCCCAATTTAAGGAGAAATTAAATTAGGATTTTCTTGTTGTTATTTTTAAAACTCCCAACAAGAAAGAGATTATCTACTACCGTGATCGTGCCTCTTTGAAACTTGAATTTTCATCTTGACAATGCCTTTGGAAAAATATTTGCATCATACTCCTCTGTACTAATGTATTCGAGCAACATTATTCTCCTCTGAACATAATCTTGGAGATGGTGGTATTGGATATCAATATCCTTGGACCAATCATGAAAAATTAGATTTTTCATAGAGTTTGATACAACTCTGATTGTCAAAATAAATAATTTTTGGATCCATCTGTTGATCAAACAAACCAACAAGAATATTCCTCATCCAGATAGCCTCATAAGCTACTTGACTAACAACCATGTACTATACTTCTGTTGAGCTCATAGGAACTGTTCTCTGGTTCTTCTTGTACCAAGAAATTGATACTGACCCAATACTAAAGATTCCTGTAATGTAATATTCATGTTGGATGGAATCCCTACCCAATCTACATATGTGAAGCCTTAAAGCTTCACTCCCTCTGTCTATCTATACGAATTACCAAACGGAGTGGTGCATCTCAGGTATCTCAACATATTTTTAGCGTCCTTCCAATATAATTTAGTTGGAATAACCATGGCTTGCCTAATTTGGTTGACTGCAAAACACATGTATGGTCAGGTGTTCACCAAATACATAAGTGAAACCACAAGATTTCTATAAATAGTAGCCTCCACTACTACACGTGAAGTAGCATCCTCTTTCCTCTAGTTACTAGCTAAAGGAATCTTCATGCATTTTTTGCTCTCCATGTGGAACTTCTTTAGTATCTTGTTGGCATACGTGCCCTGAGAGACAAAGAGTTCCTCATATCTTTTCCATGCTTCCATACAAAGAATGCAATGTATGAGCCCCAAGTCTTTCATCTCAAATATCTTGTAAAATCCTCTTTGTAAGACTTGATCAACTTCTCATCACCTATCAAAATCAAATCTTCGACATATAAAACAATAATCAACAATCTACCTTCAACCACAATATGGTAAATGTTTGCATATGCTTCACTATTGGTGAAGCCCAGCTTGAGACAAGGTGCTTGTTTCAATCCATGCAATGCTTGCTTGAGTCTCCACATATGTGCCTCTCTGTTGAAGGTCTCAAATTCTTCTCGCTGCTCAATATACACCTCTTCCTCAATCATGTCATTGAGGACTGTCGACTTTACATCCATCTAATGTATCTTCCATCTCATATATGCTGAAAGTGATAGAATATATCTAATTGATGAGTACCTTGCTACAAGAGCAAAATTCTCATCGTAATCAATTCCCTCCAACTAAGAGAATCCTCTGCCCACAAATCTAGTCTTATGTTTCTGCACACTCGCATGTGATGAGCCTCATAAATGGGTAATTATATGGGATCATTTTACCTCCTAACCTAGTCAAATCAACCATTCTCTTAGCTTATTGTATGATTTTTTAATTATATTTATGCTTATAGAGTGAGTTGAGTTAGTTATTGTGCCATGTCGTCTAACATGTATTTAATGCATATTATTGATGAGTTTTGAGGTCAAAGTCAAGGATCCAATGGACAAATGGATAAAATAACTCGAAGTGGACAAAGGAGAGGACTTATAGGAGGGAATACCCCTCATTTATTACTCCTCACTTCAAATTTCCCTTCATTCGGCTTGGAGTATAAGCCGCCGAATCATGCACTAGAAGGAAACTGAGCAAGTGGAGGATCACTGTGATTATCTCGAGTTTTGGGAGAGAAGCCTCCCTCAATTTAAGGAAATTGTTGGTGGCCTCATTTGTGTAAGTAGAGAGGCCTAGGGCCTCACCAGGGTTGGATTTTTGTTGGATTTTTGCTTATGAAAACTCTACTCCAACTTCAAGCTTATTAATTTTGTGACAATTTCATGTAATCCTGCTATTGTTTTGGAAATAAAGATGGAATCATTTTTGAGCTAGCATTGAGTTACCTCATAGGGATAAAGCTCTTGGATTAGGGCCCAATCAAGGTAGCCTAGCTCCTCTTTACTTTTGTTTTTATGTTTTATTTTAGTTTGTAGATTAGGTTGTTGTTAGATGCATTTCTTTTATGGTTAAGAATAGGTTGCTTTTGATGATTCAATAGTTTGCTTCCATTGGTGCTTTCTATAGCAGGTTAAGTAGTGATAAAAAGAAGATTCAAAAGGCTATAAAGAGTGCCTTGGCCTCTCTTCCTCCCTTTGGGACCATTATTTGAGGCAAAGACCCTCTTGCTGTCCCAAAAACACAGATTTCCCTCACTCAAAGGTAGACTAGTCATTTCTCTTCTTTCAAGTTCTGCATTTCCTTGCTTTCCTCTTCAATTTGGCAAATTTCATTTCATCTAGTTGCAATTTGTTCTGTTCAATAAATTTCAGCTTCTGCAGGTACTATTAGTGTGGGGAAAAAGAAACAAAAAATAGCCAAAAAATATTTCCTTTCATGCCTCATAGGAATAGAGATAACTCAGGAAAAAATTTTCCCAACACCCCCACTACTTCACACAGCCAACCTTCTCTCTTCATCAGCAACTGTGATCAAGAAAAACCCTTAGGTGAACAGGAAGACATATTTGAAGAATTTATAGGGGAAGAAGAAGAAGAAAACATTCATTTGGAGCCAATGGCTGAAAGCAGAAATGCTAGGGGGAATGGAGAGAGAATAGAGGGTACCTTTCCCATTTAGGAGACCAATGGGGACACCAAAATGAAGAATATCGGCCCTTTCACCCTACCTCATTTCTATGGCCTGACTACAGAAGATACTGACAAATTTTTGTTTGAGTTTGTTGTTACCTGTCGAACCTATGACTCTACAGAAGATGAGCAAAAGTTGAAATTGTTCCCTCCAACTCTCAAGGATGTAGCACTATGATAGTTCATGGGGTTACATGGTAATAGCATCATAACTTGGACTCACATGTAGGAATCCTTTAACAACAAGTATCAAGACTATTGTAGGTCAAAATATACTAAAGAAGAAATTTTTCGAATGACCATAAGAAGTGACGAGTCCCTGGAGGACTATGAAGAGAGGTTCCAGCTCAGTTACAAAAGGGTCGGGGGTACACTTGACCCTGAGTCTTTGAAGCTAGTCCTGCTTAGGGGAATTTCGGAAGATATTTTAGACACCCCCCATCTACTGGCCAAGGGAGACATCTACCAACTATCCTATGAGGACATAAAGACTATTTTTATAAAGCTTTCTAGAGCAGCCAGAAAGAAAGGTAGGGGGATTCAACCCATAGCTAGTACCTCTTCCTTTAACTCATCCATTAAAGGAGAAATTGGAAACATGTTGGAAGACTTCAAGAGTGAGATGCTGTAGACTCTTGCCATGTAAATGGATACCTTACATATCAAAAGGAAACAAGATGAAGTAGAGAGTGCTTTGGCCATTTGTTTCCCTAGATGCACCAGGAGGCATCCTAGGAATGAATGCCCATTGAACTCTATAGAGGTTTCTTCAGTCTGTGGAGAAAATCATTCTATAGATAAGTGTCCTTCCTTACCTAAACTTAAAGTTGTATATCAAGGGGCTGAGGGAGTCACTGAACAACTCTATTACATAAACCAAAGGAGGCCGCATGGACCTAGACCATACTAGTAGGGGATGGAAGGGACATCTCAAGCATACTAAAACCCCAACCAAGTCACTAGCATACCTTCTTGGGGCCGCCACCACTTGCCCAACCACAACCATTACCTCCTGCTCGACCAAAGAAACCCCAAATTCCTCCCTAGCCAAATCTGAACCTGAAAAACAGATAGGCTCAACAAGTGTATAGTGGGGAGCCATTATGCCCAACATATGCTATGGAGATTTAGGAAACTAACTTGTGATTTGGGAAAGTTCTCCCCAATAGTCAGCATCCACCAAGGGAGGTTGAGGAAGATAAAGAGGAATGTGAACCTAAAGCAATTCCACCTTTTCCTAAGAGACTATCTGTGACAATCTAGCCTACCCCAGAAGAAGCTAAACTCCTGGGAGAATTGAAACATTTATGTGTGAAGATACCACCTCTTCAAGCCATAAAATATGTGCCTATATACAATAGTTTGATCAAAGAGAAGTGCTTTAGGCATCCAGGAAGGCGTAAGATAGATGCCCCAACCATCAATGTCATAGGTCAACTATCCGACCTGATGTTAGGGTAGGTAATATGTCCAAAATATCTGGACCCTAGAAGCTCAGTAGTTGATGTCCACATCAATAGCACCATGATCCCACATACCTTGATTGATATGGGAGCTGCCATTAATGTGATGACAAAGGACACAATGATCAAACTTAACCTGTAGGGCTTCTTCAGGAAGACCACGACTATGCTACAACTATTAGACCACTCCACCGTGACCCCTAAGGGGATTGTGGAATATGTGATGGTCTCCATTGGTTCTTAGGAGTACCCTGCTGATTTCTTATTTCTCCAGCCAAAGGTAAAGATCATTGGGTATCCTCTCATTTTAGGAAGACCTTGGTTGGCTACCATTGATGCCTACATCAGCTGTCGAGCTAGGAACATGGCCATAAAGAATGGGCATATGTCCAAGAAATTAATCCTATATCCTCCTACCTAACCCTTGCTAGAACATGATCTACCTCTCTGGTTGGAGGAGGAAGATGATGATGAAGTCTATTCTATGTCACTTTGTGCATTAGAAATTGCCATGGGGGGAAACAACAAGATGAGGATGATATGATTGAAAATGTGATTCAGAATCCACCTCCCAGTGTATCACCATTAGAGTACATAGTAAGAGAATCCCAAAACAACCCTTCAACTAATCTCCGTGTGCCCGACTCGACTTCTCTCTGTGTTAAGAATATAGAGTTCAGCCCAGAAAGAAGCTTGAAAATCAATCTATCCCTATCCTTTCCCAGGAAAAGGAACTGCGTAGCTTACTGAGAAAACACCTAGATGCCTTCGCCTGGAGTTATAACGAGATGAAGGGAGTGCATGCTTTAGTATGGAATCATCATATATACATCAAGGAGGATTGCAATCCAGTCAGGTAGACTCAAAGGAGGATGAATCCAGCACTTAAAGATATTTTTAAGGAAGAACTGTAGAGATTTCTTGATGCGGGATTCATCTATCCCATCTCTGATAGTGAATGGGTCTCTCCTTTGGTGCTAGTTCCAAAGAAAAATGGTAAGTGGAGAATCTGTGTCTACTATCGAGAATTGAATAAAGCCACTAAAAAGGACCATTTTCCTTTACCTTTCATACATCAAGTGTTAGACGGTCTAGTAGGGAAAAATTATTTCTCTTTCCTGGATGGGTTTAGCAGGTGCAACCAGATTCAAATCAGCCCAGAAGACCAAGATAAGACCAATTTCACTTTTCCTTGGGGTACCTTTGAATACCGGGTCCTTCCTTTTGATTTGTGTAACACTCCACCCACTTTCCAAAGAGAGGTATTGAGTATATTCTGTGAATTATTTCATCATGCAGTAGAGATAAACATGGATGACTTTACTCGTTATGGCTTTGACCTTCAGGAAGCTTTAATTAACCTAGGAAAAGTTCTAGACAAGTGTATTGAGATGAACCTATCGGTTAGTCTGGAAAAATATGAATTCTTGATGACTAAAGGGATAGTGTTAGGTCATGCAATATCTCAGTAAGGACTATAGGTGGACACCAACAAAATTGTCATCATCCAAAGGGTCCCACCTCCTCAAAAGGTGAGAGATGTCAGAAGTTTCCTAGGCTTAGCTGGGTATTAGAGGAGATTCATTAAAGATTTCAGCAAGCTAGCCTCTCCTTTGTTTGGCCTCTTAGGCAAAGATGTTGAGTTCATATGGTTGGAAAACTATTAGGAAGCCCTAGATACCTTGAAGAGCAAGCTCATGATTGCCCCAATTCTGAGAAAATTGGGCCCTACCTTTCTACATTCATACAGATGCCTCAAACAAATCAATAAGAGCAGCCTTAGGAAAAATTGATGAAAAGTTACCTTATGACATATACTTTAGAAGAAAAAACTTGTCAAAGGCAGAGTTAAACTATACAGTGATCAAGAAGGAAATCCTAGCTGTCGTGCATTCCCTAAACAAATTCAGTCATTATATCGCAGGCTATCAAACCTTTGTGCACACTAATCATGCTACAATTAGATATTTAATGAACAAACTAGATGTAAATTCTTATATTATTAGATGGTTTCTTTTACTGCAGTAGTCTTTTATGGATGGTCATTTCCCAATTTGTTAGAATATGTTATATCGTGGTCATTGCCCAGATTGTCTATTGACTTAATACAAGTCACATTTGTGATGAATTTTCAAATAAAAAATATAATATGCAAGAATTATACTTCTGATTAATTGAATGTGTATTAAACTATATATGTTAAAATTAGGATTTAGTTTAACAAAATTTCATTTATTTTTGCAAATGACCATGGATTTTTTTGTAAGTATCCTTTTTCAATGCATATTTGAGAATCAAATTATTTTATAAGTATTTATAATTTGTTACAAATGGGTGTTTCATGATGATAGGATTTTAAATGTTTGTGCTTTTATTTTATGTAATGTATTTACTTGTTTGTCTTTGCTCTTGTTTGTGTTTCTGTGTCTATGAATTCCAAAACATGCAAAAAACTTCTATTATAATATACCATATGGAAGGTAATACAAATAACTTGTATGATGATTTCAAGAATGCATAGTATCCAATACAAGAGATACACTTCAAATGAATTGAATGCTTTCATTAACCTATCCATGTTCAATTTAATATAATTTCACATATTTCGATAACTGACCATGACACCATTGATGACAAAGTTTTTTTTTTTTATTTTTTTTTTGGTCACCACCACTATAGTATTCAATGTGTGTTTTAGAATCATATTCTTTTATAATTATTTTTAATTAATATATTTTTTTTCCTCACGAAAAATCTTAATTTTATTAATGAAAATAAAATTACATGATGTAGATGTTGACAATGCATTCAATCATGGCAATCAAAACTGGTGATCACAGAGACCAAAAATACAACTCCAAAATAGTGGTAAACATGTCACCCTTTTCTCAATTTCTTCTTTTAACCTTACACCATTCTTTGTAAGGAATGGTCGTTAAAAGCTCTAGCTGGGTGCCTTCATTCATTCTTGGATCTTCTTACTGTATTTCATTTTTGAAGTTGAAATCCTTTAATGATACTTATTTTGTAACATGTTATACTAAGTAATGAACATTTTTCTTTGTGCGCTATATTTTTGAACTCGAAAATTGTGGCCTTATAATGAGTTTGTGATAATTATTTTTTTTATCATATAAGATATTAACTTTCATTACATATTTTGTCTTTTAGTCAATCTCATCGTGCATTTTTTGTAATTTCAAAAAATTTTGTATTGATAAACAATTATTAGAGTTTTGATTGAAGAAGAAAACACAATAGTTATTATAATAGTTACACACTAAGGAGTTGAAAAAAGTTATAGATGGTGATGAACCACCAAATCCTAACAATGTTGGTTTATTTGAACCGAAGTAATTTGATAATTATTTTTCTATTAGAGAAATAGTGCATAAGAAGGAAAAATAACATGATGTAAAGATTAAATGATGGATTCACCAATAATTTACAAGGTTTTATAATTAAGCAAATGATTCACAAATATTTTATAGCATTTTATGATTCATTAAACAACGCACCATTATTTTACAGTATTTTAGCTTTTAGTAAAATATTCCAAAAAAATGATATATACTTGTTGTAGTGTAGTAGACAATGACCATTAGTTACTAGGAGAAAGGAAAACAAGAAATCACATGAAGATAAAGAACATAGGAATAGAAGAAGAGAAACGATGTAGGAGAGAACCAACAGATTGTTACTTTATATTATATTGTCTTGAGAAGACAATCACAACAGATACAATGATGCATACATTTCCATATATATATATATATATTATGTCAAGATAATCGCAATAATTTAAGTCGAAACCAATTTAGCCTATCTAACTTAGAATCTTGAATCGACTAGAGAGTTGATTGACTTTATAATATCAATTATAGGATTGTTTGGGATGGTCAACTAAGTCAACTAGCCCCTAAACATCTTCCCTACTCTTAATTCATTCTTTATGACAAAGACAAGAAGATTTGGAGTCTTACAAAATTTGTACAAAATTTGATACACCATAAAATAAAAAATGTAAATCCTTATAATGAAATAAAATTTTGTCCAGAAGGGTGGTTGGCTAATTAGAAGATCTAGTTTTGTGGTCAAATAGAACTTCTTGAATTACATCTGCAAGATTTGAAATGTTAATTCCTCTTCTTTTCCCTTCCCTCGCTGACTGATTGGAACATTCAATTTCAAATTCCTGAGTGTGATATTGTTATTCAGAAGAGAGACCAAATCCTAAAAGCTTGGCTCAATGAAATTGAATTTATGTCATTGTGAACATGATTAAGATGATTGTGCTATTGCAGGTGCTGGTGTTGAAGTCATAGGGAATGTTGTTTGATAAGTATTTAGTGCAAGCACTTGAATATCTTGATCAAATATAGATCATTTCCATGCAAATATACTTTCATGGGCATCAAATGATTTAAAATATCTCAAATATTGTACCTTGTCAGCTAGTGATATGTACCCTGACAATTCTTGATCAACTAGTATTTGTTCTAATAGTTTCATTTTATTAACAATTCCATGAAAATAATCAATATAGTTGAACTTTATTAATGATTCCATGAAAATGATCAATAACATTGGCATATTCTACTTTTACTCTCGTCCCTTCTCTAAACCACTATCTTTTCTCGTCTTTTATTTGGGATTAATATTTTTCTCCTATAAAACCTAATTCTCATGGGTAGACTTTTCTCAAGGTTGAGTTACTTGTCGGGAGTACGATTCTAAAAATATAAATTATTGAGTTTATATCTGATCACAAGTGGGCGATAAATATATTTGGAAAATAATAAAAACATTGGGCTCTCTGATATAATGTTTTTTCTAACTCTTCTTTTTCTTGGTTAAATTCTTGGTGAGCCTTATGAATTATAGTGGATATTTTTTAATTCCCTTGAACTATCATTTTATCTTGAAATTTATTTACATGAGGAGTTAGTTGCTCACTCTGATTGACCAATTGTTGTAGAAACTATTGGATTCCAATTCTGCTTGGAATATTTATATTAATTTTTTTTATTTCCTAGTTCTAACATTCTAACCAAATATCCCTTTATTGTCATTGCCTCTCCTAAATATTTCTACTATACAACATCCTTATTTTAATTTTTTTCTTCTATCCTCTCACAAAATTTTCTAGGGCTTGAAATATTTATTTATCTCAAGCATGCCTTACGTGAGTTTCTTACTAGATGTTTCTTTTAGCCTTTCTTTATTTATGGAGCTCAAGTGTTTGGTGTATTTGACTATACTAGAGGAACTTGTTCGTCAGTTATAGGGGAGGTTGAGGTAACATCTATTTGTAGATTAACTTTCTCTAGAATTTCCTTTAATATATCTTCTGACATAGTATTCTTGTATGGGACTTCCTGAGTACCAGCCTGTTTAGGTGACATTTTATCTTGATAATCCTTTTATTCTACAATTGTTGCGGTAGTTTCACGAGGTGAACTAGAATTCAGTTTGAACTCTAGCACTTATTGTTTTCTTGTTGCATTCACTCAAACATCCTCCATTATATGTGTGTGTCTAACTTCCATTTTATATGCTAACTTTGGTTGAAATGAATAGTTGATGTTCCTGCATTTTTTTTTATCTAGCAACATTATATATCTTTTTATTTGAGTGAATACATCTTTGACATGTCGAAGTTACTACAAGGTGTCTCATCTAATAGATGATGCCAAAAATTGTTGCAATTCTATGCTTCTTTAGTATTTTTCCCTTTTATTGGGTATGCTCCAACACTTCTCACGAAATTGAGTCTAACTTCTATAGGTATTGTGGTCCTTGTACTTAAATACCCACTGTAATATTTTGTCAATAAGTATTATATGTTGATGCCTGAATTGGTTTCAAACACTGTGAGTCTTAACTTGTAATCTCCTTATGATATTCTATGGTAGGTGATTATATGTAAAATTTAAATGGTCCTGTGCATAATTTTTCTTTCATTTCTTCTTATTTTTCAGTGTTTGAAAAGGGTAAAATTATATCCCCTGACCCTTCTCAAGCTTGTGATAGAACTAGGAATATTTCGTTAACCTCCTCATCTTCCACCACCTCCTCCAACTCCACCTCTACCACCACATCCTCCTCCTCCTCTTCCTCCACCACCATCTCCTCCTCCTCCTCCACCACCTCCTCTTGCCCCACCTCCGCATCCACCTCCTCCACCACCTCCGCCTCTACCACCTCCACCACCTCTGCCTCTACCACCTCCACCACCTTTGCTACCTCCTCCTCTTCTTCGACTTCCTCTTCCACCTCCTCTACCTACGCCTTCTACACCACCTCTAGATCCACCTCCTCCTCGTCCTCGTCCTCCTCCACCTCCTCATCCACCACCACCTCCACCACCTCCTCCTCCTTGTACTCCACCTTCACTCCACCTCTCCCTCCTCCTCGTCCTCCTTCTTTTCCTCCTTATTCACCACCAGCTACAACTCTACTTCCTCCACTCCCTCCTCCTCCTCCTCCTCCTTCTCCTTCTCCTCCTCCATCTCAACCTCCTCAACCACCTCCTCCTCCTCCTCCCTGTCCTCCTCCTCCTCCTCCACCTAAAGCTCCACGTAAACCTTCACCACCCCCTCCACCTCAACCTCCACCTCTACTCTTCCTCCACCTCCACTCTTCCTCCGCCACCACTTCCACCTCTGCCTCC
>APFE030360482.1:10410-26764 GCA_000404065.3 Pinus taeda | reverse complement strand
TTTGGGCAACTTTAGAAGGAGTTAAAGCAAACCCTAGACCTAATGCCTAGTGACCAAATTTTGCTTGAAAACTCTTTGAAATGACAAAATTTGACCTTAACACTCTGAAACCACTATGTAAGAGCATATTTGATCACCGGAGGAAGGCTGGAAAGGTTGACACTAATAGAAGCATCATCCAGCTGCCTAATAATCACATACCAAAAGGATCGGTGCCTCTGGAGAAGCTTTTCGATCATAACGACGTGCCCTATAAGTCGGCCAAAATAGAGAATGAGTCTGTTGTTTGTAAACATAATGTAGGGAGCCCAACCCATCCAAAAAACATAAATTTGTCCACGTATTTTTCCTCTGCCCATAATTCTGAGTATTGCACCCTCATGAAGCAATTCACTAACATTTTTGCCTGGGAATACAACGATCTTGAAACCTATGACACAGACATCATTCAAAAGAAGATCCCATTGGAAAAGAACACCATCCCTTTTAAGCAAAAATTAAGACCTATCAGCCCTCTCTTATTGCCTTTGATTGAGAAAGAAATCAAGAAGCTGTTGGATGCCAAAATCATAGTTCCCCTAAGGTATTCAAAGTGGATAACCAACCTTGTGGTAGTAAGAAAGAAAAATGGAGAAATCAGGCTTTGTGTTGACTTCAGAAATCTGATCAAGTGCTCTAAAAAATATAACTATCCCCTACCCAAGATGGAACACTTGTTGCAAAGAGTCTCAGGGGCTAGAGTCATGTATTTCTTAGATGGATTTTCAGGTTACAATCAGATTGCTGTACATGCTAAAGATCAAGAAAAGACCACCTTCACTACTCCTTGGGGCACTTTCATGTACTCCAGGATGCCTTTCGGACTGATGAATGCTGGGGCTACTTTTCAGAGGGCCATGGACATAGCTTTTGTGGGAGAGAAGGACAAGTTTGTCCTTATTTATCTTGATGACATAACAATCTTCTCTAGCAGCCACAAAGACCATTTATAGCATTTGAAGAAGGTCTTCCTAAAGTGCATATAGTTTAGAATTTTAGTGAACCCAAAGAAGTCACAGTTTTCTCTAGAAGAAGGCAAACTTCTGGGACATACTGTTTCTGCTGAAGATGTGAAGATTGATCCAGCAAGGGTTCAAGCTATTCAGGCATTGTCCATCCGAAGGTCGAAAAGGGGCATTCAATCCTTCCTGGGTAAGATTAACTTCGTAAGGAGGTTCATTCCAAACTTTGCAGAGCTTGTAAAGCACATCACCTCCATGATGAAGAAAGGATTAGAAATAAAATGGACAGATGCTTCAAGAAGCTCTTTTGAAGCCATCAAGCAAGCTATCATGGAAGCTCCCACTCTAATCAACCCAGATTACACTAAAGAGTTTTGTATCTTCTCTTTTGTCTCTTATGATACACTTGCAGCAGTTCTGTTGCAGAAAAATGATGAAGGAAGAGAGCACCTCGTGGCCTTTTTCAACAAAACTTTAAGGGATGCTGAACTAAGGTATGACCTTATTAAAAAACAAGCTTATGCTCTCATAAAGTCTTTAAAGGCATTTAGAATTTATATTCTACATTCCAAAGTAGTTGCATATGTAACTTCAGCCTCAGTAAAAGATGTCTTAACTCAGCCATATATTGATGGGAAGAGAGCTAAATGGATTGTAAAATTCATAGAGTTTAACATAGAGGTGAAGCCCACTAATCTTGTCAAAGGTCAGGGCTTGGCTAAACTTATGGCTGAAGAAAATTGCATCTTGTTAGACATAAATTCCATGGGTCTAAATTCAGATGATGAGCAGACAAAGGGAGTAGCAAAAGAGCAAAAGCAGAAACAGTCTTTGGCTGAAAATCTAGCCACATGTTATTGGTATTACAACATAGTTCATTTTTTGCAAAAGCTAGAAGTCCCTCCATGGCTTAGTTCAAGTCAAGCTCGTGCCATTAGACTCAGATCAGCCAAATTCTGCATTAATAAAAATTTGCTTTATTGGAAAGACCCATCAAGAATCCTCTTGAGGTGTCTAGATAATGAACAATCCGTGGAAGTCATACGCCAGTTCCATTCTAGCATATGTGGAGGGCATCATTATTTGAAAACCACAGCTCACAAAATCTTGAGGGCTGGATATTATTGGCCTACTCTGTTCTCTAATGTGTTTTCTTTTGTAAAATCTTGTGACAAGTGTCAGAGGTTTGCAAGAAGACAACAGCTAGAATCTCTGCCCTTGAAGCTGTTGAAAATTGTGTGACAAGAAATGCTAAATTTAGAATGTGCTAAAAATAGAACTCCTAAAAATAACACTTCTAAAAATAGCAGTTTGGCCAATGAGAATTTTGGCCAACTTGGGTGAGAGGTGAAACTGCTAAAAATAGAATCTTCTAAAAATAGCATTTCTAGGTCCCTTCCTATTTTTAGCAGTCCCTGGTCTAACTATAGAAAGTAAAAACAAATTTGGTCTTAACAACAATTTAAAATATTAACTAATTAATCTCCATGAGTTAATTAATTATGGAAAATTAAACTTGAAGTCTTTGTGAGATCATGCAATTATTTTCTCCCTTGATTTAGGAATTTATCCCTTGATTTTTTTCCACTGGAAAAATCCGTAAACTTTTCATTTAAGATGAAAGGTTACATATGTAGATGCATGCCACATATGCCATTTGTTCACTGGTATCTCTGTACATTTTACAAATTAGATACATATTCTGTTGTTTACATTGTATCGTTGTATGGTCGGTATAGTTCATATAGTTGATGCCTTATGGCATCCATCTGATTATAAATAAATTACAAAAAACACAGTTCTGTGTACTGCTACTGTCATACTGCTGCTTTAGATTAAGTCTCATGCAGACCCACCGTAGGATATTGTGGGTCTATGTATGGGCGATGATAAAACTTTTGTTCCTGTTGATCCAAAAGCTCAGTTATCTCCCAGTGTCCTTTCTCCATCAACGCAGCCTCCTTAGATAGTTTGTCAGCAGCCTGATTATGTTCCCTGTAGATATGAGATACAGAGATGTGATTAAAAGCTTCCTTGAACTGTAGAACTTCATCAAGTATGTTATTGAGAGAGTGAATATGACATGAAGAGATATTGTTGATCCAATTTATAATGATATGTGAATCCCCGAAGATGTTTAATCTGTTGCAATGGTGACTTAAAGCAAAATGAAGCAGATGACGAAGAGAAATTAACTCAGCGTAGTTGTTGGTCCCGGCCCCCAAACCAGCCTTGATGAAGTAGGAGTGATTCTCAGTTTTGTGCAAAATGAACCCAACCCCGCTGCTTTGGACATTGGCTGCCCCGTCGAAATAAGCCCAAGGAGTTCCCCGATCGATGGAGGGGGGAGGATTTGGTCTGCGGGATTTTGGTGGAGGTGGATCAGGTAATTCATTGAAAGCACATATGATACGAGATTCAATAAGTGGCCATTGTAAGGCCTTCTCCTCGAAAATCAGTTGGTTCCTTGCTTTCCAGATGGACCAATTTATGATAATGGGCAAGTTTGCAAATTTTGTGTCTTTGTGACTGTTGCCCCATTCAATCCATGCATTGATAAGGTCGATTCCGCTCCATTCTCCCGTGTATGGTATAACATGTTTTATGTTGTTCCAAACTTGCAGTACAGCGCTACAACGCAGAAAGAGGTGCTCTGTGGATTCACTAGCATCTTTGCACAGGGCGCATCTCGACGGTCCGAAAAGAGCTCTTCACATGAGTTGCTCACCCGTGGGTACCCTGTTTCTGAGAACGCACCAAGTGAACAATTTCGAGCGAGGGGAGGCAGATAGCTTCCATATGCTATGCCACCATCGATCAAGAACTTCGGGTTTTCTCTGCCATATGATATGAACGTATCCCTCTTTAGGTGTATATCGCCCACTGTCCGCCAGGTGCCAAATGATTTCGTCCGATCCCACAGATAATCTGATATGTGATTCCCTCAGGGCCGCACAGTATTCACTCCATGCATCGTGCCATCTCTGCGGGAGGTTGAGTTGAGTCGCATTCTTCCAAGCCTGATGGAAAAGGTTCGTTTGCTCTTGGTCTGCGATTTGTGAGATGACTCTAATACCTTGGGCAGATAGATATTGCACCAGATCTTGTGGGAGCATGTGTCTCCCCCCACAACCGCTCCAAGGATCTAATCCAATGTGGACTCTGCTTCCGTTTCTTACTCTCCATACTAAATTGTTCCTGATCAGCGGGAGAGAATGCAAAAGGGCTTTCCATATGGAGGATATGCCAGTCTTGTTCCAAGATGGGAGCCTAGCCCAATCCAAGATGTTGAGAGGCCAAATGTACTTGTGATAAGTAATGTTTGTCCATAGACTTTGAGAGGAGAGCAGTGCCCAACCCATCTTGGCTGCCAGAGCATTTGCAAAGGAAGGAAGATCCTTCAAACCCCAGCCCCCCCATTTCTTGGGAAGGGCAATCTTTTTCCATCCGATCCAGGCAAATGTGCGCTTGTCTTTGTTGCCAGCCCAAAGGTATCTAGAGCAGAGCTGCTGGAGTTTTGAAAGGATGTTCCGGGGAATCCAGGCGAGAGCCATCCAGAAAACTGGTGTGGCTTCAAGAACAGATTTGATCAGGGTAAGTCTTCCCGCTCTGGATAGATATCTGAAGCTCCAACATGTTATCCTTTTTTCCACTTTGGTAATCAGCCAGGCCCAATCTTCCACCTTCTGTGTGGTGGGCTTTAGCCAGTAACCCAGGTATTTTAATCCTCTGTCCAAAGGTTGTGTGGTGAAAGGGAAAGCTTGGCAGGCAGAATATGATTCATTTACCGAGGTGTTAACCAAAGTGATAAAAGATTTGGTTCGATTAACCTCCATTCCAGTGGCATGTGCAAATAGCTTGAGAATCCTGTTGAATGTCGAGGTGTCTTGTATACTGCCATCGAGCAAGATGAGTACATCGTCTACAAACAGCAGATGTGTAATGAAACAGTCCTCTGATATTTTGAGGCCCCTGATAGTACCTTCCCTTTTGGCAGAGATGATCAGTCGACTCAAGGCTTCCATTACCAGGAGAAAGAGAAGAGGGGATAAAGGACAGCCTTGTCGAAGGCCTCGCTCAGAATGGAAGAAGTGGGAGGCTACACCATTTAACAGGATACTGTAAGTGGGGGATGTTATGCAAGCCATGATCCAATTGATGAGGGGATGGGGAAAACCCAAGTGGATGAGAATCATCTTGATATAGAGCCAGCTGACTCTGTCAAATGTCTTGGAGAGGTCGATCTTAAGGAGGATGCTTTTAAGACGTTTAGTCCAGATGGAATGAATGGCTTCCTGGGTAGATCCAATGGCTTCATGTATTTGTCTGTCTTCTAAGAATGCAAATTGCTGGGGGGCAATATGCTTGGACAGTATTGGCCTGATCCTGTTGGCAATAATCTTAGATATAATTTTGTATAGAACATTACAGAGGGAGATGGGGCGGAAGTCGTCAAATGAAGAGGGGGAGTCCGATAAATAAATAAACGGATGGTTGATTAGACCCAAAGGAAGACAAGAAGATGCGAAGACGAGCGCAGCTCTGTGCGCTTAGAGTCTAAGGAACAGTCTTCGCATAATTGACTCGGGATTGTGGAGCGACAGACTCGGCGAGAAGGTTGGAAGATTGCTTGGCGCAGTGAATAGAATCTGGTAAGGCACAGTAACTATTTCATAAACTGAAAAGGGTGAAGTGTTAAGCGGATTCAGAATTCAGGCGCAAAGGAGGAAACTGTCGGCGGTCAGATCGGTTGTGTGAAGTGCGCAAACGCGCTGTGGTATACACAGAACCGGTGAATGCGTAGGACGTGCAGTAACGAGCAGAGAAAGGGATCGATCCGGGTGCACAGTCGGTGGATGGACCGATTGCTAAATACGCAGAAGTGCATAACCACATAGGCAATTGACTGACGGTATCGATTTAGATGTGAAGTTGACAGGCGGAACTGATGCATGAACGCACAGTCATAAGATAGTCAACGAACAGGACTGAGGAACGCGGACAGTTGAATTGCAGTCGGTAGCGAGCAGGTGGCTCGATATAAGCTCGACGAGCGGGTGGCGGCACGAAACGAAGGATCGGGAAAAGGTCGAACGAGCAGTTCAGACGTTTAGCGAACAGAACCACGCGGTGGTCGGAGGCAGCGGACGTGCAGCGGAGCTGTGAACAGGACGGGGCGCACGTAGGGCGCTCGCCCGTCGGGATATTGAACGAAGTCTACCCGAGCTGAACTGTGGGTCGTTCGGCAGCCCGAACGAAGGCAGCAGATCGTTTAAACAGTCCGGGCGGGGTCGGATAAGCTGTGGGTCGTTTGGCAGCCCGAACGAAGGCAGCGGACCGTTTGACAGATCGGGCAAAAGGCTAACCGTCAGCGTTCGGGTCGGACGTTCAGTGACCAGGCAAACGAAGGTTCGGACGGAGGACTGAGCGACCCGTTTGACAATTGGCGAACAGAACTATACGGCGGTTGGCGGTTCGTGCAGTCGATGTAGCCCGCAGGACCACAGGATGGAGCAGTTTTCGGCAGCTAGGGTTGCGAGCGAACGACAGATTAGCACCAGCGACGGGTGGCTTCAATCGTTGTCCGGCATGGAAGGTTTACCGGAAACGGACCTCGTGGATTACTCCGAGGATCCGTTGGAGGGTCAGGTCATATTCTCAAACCCAAACTCTGCCCCCCCGGGTTTCGCTCTTCTGCTTTCTGATCTCTCAGGTGCCCAGAATATCCCTCCGGTTATCTCCGCCGGCTCCCTTTTCCTTGCTCCTCATTTGCTTGATCCCGCTGATCTGGATCAGATCCCATCCCCGCCTCCTGATCCACAGCCTGCACCAGAGGTTCCTCGGACAAATACAAATCCCTCCCCGGATCTTGGGGCAAATCCCTCAGGCGCTCACAGCACCCCGGATGTAAACTCTAAACCCTCTGGACCACCTCCGCCCGGGGTCTCAAACCCGCTATCTGAGCATCCGTCGGCCCCCCGATCCAAGAAGCAGAGGTCGAAATGTGTTAGGGCAATTTCGAAAGATACCACGGTTATCTACGGTGACTCTCCAGACTTTGAAGCAACCATGGCCCTAGCTCGCACAATGTTGGTAGGGCACGTGCGGGGGCGTTCCTACACGGTGGACAGATTGATGCGCTGGGTGAAAGAAATTTGGGGAGTACTCCTCACTCAGGTGCCAGAGGTTGAGGTTCTACCTCGTGGGTGGTTCTCCCTTCAATTCACAAACGAAGAACACACAAATACGGTCCTCGAAAGATACTGGCATATAGAAACCGCTCCTGTGCTTCTGAAGAGATGGAGTCCGTTATTCGATCCTGAGCGTGAGCAAATTGCTGCAGGGCCTTTAAGGGTCCGATTACTAGGGCTTCCCATACAATATTGGAGCGAAGAATCATTCAAAAGGATCGGCAATGCACTTGGGACATATCTGGATCATGATCGTGGCTACCTCGATACCCGGAAGAAAACTGTAGCTCGCATTCTGGTGCATCTGGACACCAGAGATGGATTGGAGGAAAGAATTACATTGCAATGGGGTAAGCTCAGGCGTACTCAGATGCTGGATTATGAAGGAGTACCCTTTCGGTGCAATCGATGCCACCAAGTGGGTCATCTCTACAAGGATTGCCCTTTGTTCAAGCGACCGGACAACACTCCAAAACAAACCCCCATAGCATCCAGGCGGACTTCCCCGATCGATCCTCAGATATCACAAGGATTCTCCATTCCCATTGGAGCACAGGAATATACAGAGATGAACTCACTCAAGGCGCCATCGCCTCCGTTGACTCGGGCTCGGGCAGCTGCCGCAGCCGCACAAGCTTCGGTTACCGGCTCTATCTCTCCCATTATCTCTAATGCACAATCTTCTGATTATGTTCCCTCTGTATCATGCTCCATGGCTTACTGCAATATTCCCTCGCCCCCCCTTATTCCTTCTATCGCTCCACCCACTCTGCCATCCATCATGTCTCCGCCCCCGTCTCCTCCCATTGAGACCCCTGCAAATAAGATTCCCCCACACCCATACCCCCTCCGTCCGCGGACCTCCCTCCCGGAATATTCTGAGAAACATATGGGTTTGGGCATTGTTCCCTCGGGCGTGAGCTCCGCTTCTACTAGGGGAAGGAAATCAGATTTAAACAAAGCCATCAAAAGAGCTGGCGCAGAAGTCGCATCAGGTCGACAATCCACTATTGTTGGGGCCCTTAGAGCAAATCCCCCCAATAGGGGTCCTCCATGAAGTGCCTCTCTTACAATTGCAGGGGTCTGGCTAGCTCCCCCAAAAAGCTAGCCCTCAAACGACTTTTTGAGGTCGAATCCCCTGATATCATCCTCCTTCAAGAGACCCTAGGTCCTGCGGAATCCATCTCCCGCACCCTGCAAAACATCTCGCCCAGATGGAAGTACATTGCTATGGATGCCAATGGTAGATCAGGCGGCCTGGCAATTGGATACAATCCAAAATCCATAAGATTGGATTCTTCTTGGGGGGGTCAGGGCTTCATGGGGGCTGACATATTCTCATTGGACTTAGGCCTCTCACTTCGCATCTTCAACATTTATGGCCCTTGCCATCAGAGAGAAAGCTTCTGGAGGACGCTTCTCAGTAGGAACCTGATGACTCTGGACCGTATCATTCTGGGGGGGGATCTGAACTTCTCCTTGGGGTATCGTGAATCATGGGGATCTCGGGCGCAAGTAGACACTATCACCGCTTTCATGAGGAATATGCTGGAACTGCATGATCTTGTAGACATTCCCATGCAGAACCCCCTTCCAACATGGAGGAACAGGAGGGTTGGGGCAGCAGCCTTGGCCCGCAGATTGGATCGATTTCTGATAAAAGGTCCGCTGATTCACCAGCTACACCACTTCAAGCAATGGGTGGGATCTGGGGGCATCTCTGATCACTCTCCAATTCTAATGGAAATCAAGGGACCCCTACCTAAGCCAAAAGCTCCTTACAAGTTCAATCACATTTGGCTACAGGACCCTAGCTTCTCAAAACTGGTCTCGGACTTTTGGCATTCACATCCTATCGAAAGAGAAGCATCGATGGCCAGGGGATTTGTAAAAAACCTGACTGAGCTCAAGCACATAGTGATTGAGTGGGCCAAGGCAAAAAAGGCTAGAGAAGAGGAGAAGCTCATCAAAATAGAAGAAGACTTAAACTCCCTTCTGGATGAGAGAAGCCTGGGGTTCATCTCTGAGGATAGCAAGACTCGACTTATTGAATTGGAGAAGCAAAAGCAAAATATTCTAGTAGAGACATCTACTCATGCAGAGACCTCTAGTAGGGGGAAACTTCGAGCCAGGTGGGCTGAGGGATCACATGCAGCGAGACCTCCAGGTAGGAGGTGGGGCGATGTGGAGTGATCGTCCCAAGGAGGAGGGGTGTTGGGTGAAAATGTGTTCGTTTAATTCTGTTGTAGTACTTGCCCAACTATTTAATTTGTCAATCCGAAGTCTGTAGACTTATGAGACACATGCATTATATATGCAGGACTGAAGTGAAACTAATTTAATCTAAATTACTGGAATTAAATTAATCTAAGAAGGCATTGAAACACTAACTGGGAAGGCAGGAAATTGCATAAAGGAAAAGGACTGCAACATGTGAAGAAGTGAATGACAAACAACATATGTGAGCTCACAACAATAAAACTATCTCAAATTATATTACAAGATTTAAATTACAAATCATGAAAGCATAACAATAAAAGATGAAAAACTAAGAATTCCCATTATTCATTATTCATTCTTCCTTATTCAAATGAAGAGAGAGCACTCTCTTATATACATGAAGAAGATAACCTTCTCATAATTACATATCCCATATTCTCTCAAGCACTCTCAACTAATTTCCCATTATTACAAGATATGATCCCACAAATCTCTTAAGCATTTTTAACTACTTTCCCATTATTACAAAATATGATCCCTTTGAATCCCCCACAAATCTCTCACATATCTTGGATAAGATATGCCAACCAAATCCTCCATGATTTTCTCCTTAGGAATAGGCTTGCATAAATACTCCTAATATGGTGGAGGAGATATGGATAAGTCTCTTGGAATTAATTCTTCACATATTTCCTACACATCACAAAACTCACATATTCTTGAGATATATATATATATAAATATGTACATTTTCTAATAATTAATCATGAATTCACTTGTAATACAAAAATGAATAAAATGGAAAATAAGATGGTGAAACCCAAATGTATGTATGAAAATGATATGATAAAAGGTTAATGGGATGATGAAATGTAAGGAATAGTGAAGAAAAAGGTGGATGAAAATATGACATTTCTTAGTCCCAACAAGGGGCAGGATCCTTGAGGTACCCAACCTCTTTGATTCGACTTTGCTACAGGAGCCCCGATGAAGACTAGCAGGAACTGACTGATTGGGTAGAGAAAGATGCAGATGGAGCGGCAAAGAGAACTACAGTGCAGGGAATCCCAGGATAGCGCATAGCATGCAGGCTGCAGCAATGCGAGAGGCACAAGTGTGTTGCACAGTGCTAGGTGGCACAGAGAGGTGTGCAATGGTGCGAGATGTTGCAGTAGCGTAGATGTTAGAGAGGGAGCACTTGTCAGTAGTAGGTAGAGCTTCAACATAAGAGTATGTTTCTAGCCCAACAGAATGGCCAGTTGGGAGTGTTTTTGTTCCAAGAGTTGTTGGAGCAAGTGGACCTAGTGGATGTGTTGCATGTAGAACATTCCAGAGTTACAGGATCGGGTTCGAGAGGAAGCCTTTCTTGTTGAGAGGGAGTGTTGAAAAGTGTGCAACAAGAAATGCTAAATTTAGAAATGTGCTAAAAATAGAACTCCTAAAATAGCACTTCTAAAATAGCAATTTGGCCAATGACATGTTGCTGCTTGGTTGAGAGGTGAAACTGCAAAAACTAAGAATCTTCTAAAAATAGCATTTCGGTCCCCTCCTATTTTTAGCAGTCCATGGCTAACTATAGGAAGTAAAACAAATTGGTCTTAACAACAGTTTAAAATATTAATTAATTAATCTCCATGAGTTAATTAATTATGGAAAATTAAACTTGAAGTCTTTGTGAGATCATGCAATTATTTTCTCCCTTGATTAAAGGAGATAAGGTTTAGTTCTATAATGAGAGAATTAGTTGAATTAGTTTACCTTAGTCAAGTCTAGTTAGACTATTTTAACAAGTTGTTAAAATAATGAAATATAGTTTGTTAATGCTTGCATGCAAGTGACAACTATTATTTCAGATAACTGAGCATTCCTTCATGAATAACTGATGCATGTCAGTTCAGACAGAGACCCAGTTGAGATCAGATATGGGACAGTGTACTATCAGTTGGATGAATATTTTTCCTATAAAGGAAGCTCATACAGGATGAGGATTTATCTCCTTCAGGTTTGTGCAGTTATTTCAGAGGTCAGTGTTGTGTGTGAGGTGAGAATCACAGGTTGTAGCTGAAGGACCCAGGAAAAAATGTGCATAGAAATAGGAGGCATGGAGGGCAGAGGAGAAGGTTTGTGAGAAACATTTGACTGTCTATGAGCAGCAAAGAGATTGTACTACGAGCTGGATAGCTTCCGAGCTAAGGCTTTATGTAATCCGGACTATATTTCCACTTGTATGATAATACAGAGATGGGGTTTTAGGCAGGTGCTTTCCCCGGGTAAATTCTTCTGTGTTATGTGTGATTGATTTCTTCTTATCAATTATATGTGTTCTTATTGATGTTGATCATAGTTGATTAAGCTTCCACTAAATTGTTTGTAGAAGTAGATCAAGTGTTTTGCTTTAGTACATTGCATTACCAGGCGATCTACAGGTGGGAAATTTCTACATGGTATTGGAGCTAGCTAATTTGTAGAAAAAGTTCTACATGGTGTTAGAGCTAGCTGATTTGTAGAAAAATTCTACAAAATTATATAGAAGCCAATACATGTCAATGGTCCCTTCGAGCAGTGGGGCTTGGACTTTATAGGTGAGATCAACCCACATTCCAGTGACCAACATAAATGGATCTTAATAGCCACTGATTATTTCACCAAGTGGATTGAGGTTATACCCAATAAGAATGCCAATCATCAAGTTGTCATAAAGTTCTTGCACGAGAATATTTTCACTAGATTTGGTTGCCCAACCAAACTAGTCACTAATAATGTAGCAGCTTTCAAGGCAAAGAATTGGTGGACATGACTGAATCCATGGGCATTCAAGTGGTATATTCTACCTCATATTATCCTTAAGGCAATGGCCTGGAAGAATCATCTAACAAGAGTTTGGTAAGGGTAATCAAAAAGCTATTAGAGGACAACAAAAATAGCTGGGATTCCAAGTTGAAGTTTTCACTATGGGTTGACAGAGTTACCATCAAAAAGTCCATGGGGAATTCTCCATTCAAACTGGTTTATGGCGCTGATGCTGTTTTCCCTATCCAGTTGATTCTCCATGTGGCTAAATTCTTGCAAGAAGAACAAGAGAAAGAGAATGACATGGTAAGAAGAATGAATAATCTGGTTGAACTACAACAGATAAGAGAGCAGTTGGTTGAGAATTCAAAGGCTCGTCATAAGGCAATTAAAGAAAACTTTGACAGGAAGGCAAAAGTGGACAATTTCCAAGTTGCTGATTGGGTGCTTAAATGAGATGCATTTAAGGAAAAGAGAGGTAATCATGGCAAGTTTGACTCCTGATGGATAGGTCCTTTTGTCATCGCTCATGTTTAGCAGAATAATACATTCATTTTGCATAGTCTGGAAGGAGGATATACTTTTGGTAGCCCAGTAAATGGGAAGTTCTTGAAACTTTATTTCATTTATGGCCTTAAAGCTTTGGTATTGTAAATATGCTTTTCTTTCAGTTTTTATTTTTCATGCTAAATAGACTCCATGCCCAATGGAACACTAAGAGGAAGATGTGATCTTGTTTTTACAGGAAAGGCATTGATCTGCAGTTCTTGAAACCTCACAAGGAGGCTTTCATCCCCAGAGGGAGCCAGTGTTAGCCTTGTCGGCAAACGGTCCAAAAATGGATCCAAGTATGCCCTTTAGAGTCTCCAAATTTGTTTAAAATCACACTAATGGATCCATTAATGCCCTTGAAATCTTATATTTTTGCTCAAAGCTCATCTAATGATCAAAATCAGCGCAAGAGGAAAGCCCTTGGAAGGGCATAAATGCACTATCAGGAGGCTAAAATGATTAAAGAACCATGAAAAAACCACAAACACAGGCTTAAATAGAGGAATGAATAGCCGCCGTTAGATCTGGCCGATCAACGACCCAGATCTAGGCAGCTAATCGCAATCGGACGGGCAGAGGGGATAGTCTAAAGGCGGGTCGCATCGGCAGGTAGCATATGTTATATGTATAAAGGCACGGGGAGTGAACGACTTGCGATTGCGATTTATCGTATCGTCACTATACTAAGGGTCAGGACTTATGCACATACGTAATTGCGATGCGATAAGACCTGGACCTGAAAGGGTTTCGGGAAGCAAAATGGATATATTTTCAAGTCTGCAGAAGTCCCATTTTTAATGCATTTCATGTATTTTCATTGTATAACGAAAATATGAAGGGAGCATTGGCTAGTGCGATTGCGATGAGCCCTGGACTCGAAAGGGTCCAGGAAGTGGAATGTATGATATTTGAGATCCACTAGGGCAATTTTTTATAAATTTTCAATGTTTCAACATATTTCTAGTATGAAGGAAAAATCACAAAACAGGCAACATTTCGGGCGAGCCGTGGGTGGTAAGTGGTTTAGGTTGAGTTCCAACTGATGCCATATAACGACTGCCACGTGTCCAAGACAAGGAGAGAGAAAACCGCCCGAACTCTAGTACAAAAGAGATGCTCGAAATGGATCATCACTGTTGGTTCTAGGACTCCCAGATCGACGATGGAGATGTGTTATCACTGCAAGGGTGGACCCAAGAGGAGAATAAGCCATATCTAAGGATTTTTGAAGTCGAAAAAGGGCAAAGAAGGGTAAGATGTCTCAGTATTGCTACGTTTTCTGTTTAAAACAGAAAACAATCATGTATTAACAGAAAGGGGCCATTTAAATGGATTAGAACGGTCGAAGACACATCCCACCATATAACAGAGCCCATGAAACATATTTCTGGGAAGCAGGGGTCAGAAATGGGAAGAGAAAGGCCACAACACGCAACTCGCTCAAAACAGAGACATCATGGGCATCAACAACATAGATAGCGCAACAACCACACCAATAAACATTATGGGGCATCTCTAGCACGAGAGAGATCCTAGACATCACAACAAGCTATCAAAAATATCTGAAAGCGATTACTCTACTGTTAGAAGCAGAAAACTCTGATCCCATGCTTGCCTAGAGGGCATCAAATCAATTAACAATGCAAATCATATAGATTAAGACTTCGAGCCTCTTAGAGCTCAAGAGCATTGTAAATAGGCTATAAATAGCTGAAAGTAAGATGTAATAGAGGTTCAACTTTTGGAGATTATTCCTCCTCTGTTCTTTCAAGCTTCTCATCTTCATTCTAGCAATATAAGCTTCTTTTGCGATTATGTGTTCAATGTCCATTCTCTTTGCTGTTTTATGCTTGCACTTGAACAATTTGTTCATGTTTTCTTTGTGTCTGATCCAGGTGGACATTGGTGGTCACCTGCCAAGTCTACTTGGACCCCCACCATTGTTTCTCTCAACATTTTCAATTTCCTTAATTGTAGCACAACTTACTATTTTTAGCAGTTTTTCGGGTCCTGAACTTCGGGAGCCATTTTGAGGCCCTAAACGACGTTTTTTGGGAAAACTGGGAGCAACATGGGTCCATGGACCGATGTTTCTCTTTCCAAAGTTGTAGTTCTCGGATAGATCTTTCTAATGAGATATTGTGCACGTCAAACGAAGATCATATGCCAAAGTTACGACCCCGGGAAGTTGATGTACCAATTTACCCAAACGGGGCCCATAGTTTGGCGTTTCATCTTCTAGGGTTATGTTTTTGGATGTTTAGGGTTTTCCATTGTTTCTAAACACTAAATAGGCCTTCGAGCCTCATTGTAAGGGAGTTCAGAGGCATGTAGCCGCCACATCTCTTCTCAGAGATAAGCTACCATCGCCCTAGCTGGTTTATTTCCATTACTGTTTGTAAGCATATTTTAGTATTTTACATTAAGGAAATGAAGTATTATTTCCGCTGCATATCTGTGTTTATGGTTATCTTTGTAATTTGTTGCATTCCGGTTTAAATCCGGATCAGTGGTATCAGAGCGGTCTGCTTTTTCTCTGTTTTTCTTTGCATGTCCCCAACGAGGTCGGGATATAAGGAGTTAGGGCTTGAACTGGTCGAACCTTTGCAAGACCAGCCTCGCAAATCCTGACAGTCTCCCATGGCGGATGAGAAAAAAGACGAGGGGGCCTATCAAAGTCTTGCTCGAAGAAGCCCTCGAGCGACAAAGGAATGCTATGATGGACAACTTTGCCCAGATCCTTCAGCAACTACCCAAAAGTGATGAATCGACTTCCAACAGCTACTCTGGAAACACCATGCCCTTTAAGGTACAAGTTAATTTTGAAATCCCCATATTCGAGGGTCAGATAGACGCAGATGCCGTAGATAAATGGTTAAATCTGCTAGACGGTTATTTTTCTGTTCATGAATTTTCGAGTTGGGAAAAGATTGTTTTCTCTCTTCTCAAAGCAGCCCCCCACATCAAGGACTGGTGGGAAACCTACTGCGAGCAAAATGATGAAAATACCAGCTCACTATTTTTAGCCGCACCCACCTGGAATTCATTCCGGGATGCCATCAAGGAGCAGTACTACCCTGTCAGAAGCTATGAGGATCAATACATAAAGTGGACCATGCTATGGCAAGGAAGGGACCAAGACGTGTTGGAGTTCACCAATCTTTTCCATACCCTTTGTACAAAGTTGGGTATCAAGGATTCAGAGTAGCATTTGATACTAAAATACCGTGGCTGCCTGCACAAGTACATCCAGGAAGAAATAGAATTCCTGAACATCGCCTCGCTCGGCACAACATACCGATATGCCGTCAAGGTTGAGCAAAAGTTTAAACAGAAGAAGCGAGACTTTGGATCTGCGAATCCGAAGCAAGGGAAAGGTGCCCCTAAACCACAGAATGAAGGACAAAGCCAAGGTGTGGCAACCCAAGACAACCTGCCAAAGCTGCAAGCAAAGATCAACGCCGCGAAGCCGAAAAAGGACACGGGAAAATGGTGTGAGTTCCATAAGAGCTCCACTCACAACACAAGTGAGTGTTGGGCCAAGCAGTCACTGGTGGCTGAGCTAAAGGTTTCAAAATCAGATGCATGTTCCGACTCTGA
>APFE030360477.1:0-16822 GCA_000404065.3 Pinus taeda | reverse complement strand
AATACAACAAAAAAATACTTTCGTAAGGAATAAAAATACTTATAATGAATTTATTATTAGATATTCATATATATTGCACAATATATTAGCCCCACTAATTGTTTCCCTTTCTTAATCTAACCTTTCACCACTATGGTCACTATAATATCAAATACAATATGTGTCTTAACCAAAAACCATTATGAAAGGCAAAATACTTATATGTCCCATATCCCATATAAACCATAATATACTTTGATCACTCTTGGAGAATTGCAAACACTTCCAAAATGCAACTTCTAACCACTATTACCATTAAGACTCAGAATGCTCTTAATGGCTACTTGCTGAGGCTTGAGCTTGAGTCGCCATGAGATACTGGAGATGGGTCTAATCACGAAAGACCGAATGCACCAGAAATCTGAGCCACCTGATTCCACCTGCAAGGCGAGGCACACACCAGAATGAGGATACATAGACTAAGAAACTACGACACTCGATCGCATCAGGCATCGAGATATGCATAACACTCCTAATTAAATGTACAAGGGAAAGCATTAGCATTGTAGCAACCATCAATGGTGTCCTGAAATACCCAGTGAAACCAAGTGGACTGGTTGAGGTCACAGAGCCACAACCATTCGAGGCTTACACCATGTCTACATGTAGCATTAATGAAAAAAAGTAAATAGCGGAGTTATTTTTCTGAGACAAGGGTTAATAATCCATAACTATAGATACATAGCACACTTGAAGAGAAATTGCTCTTGGTTTCGTTGGTATAGTTTGGTGAATTCCATTCCACTATGGATACCCTAAACAGCCACAAAAAAATAATTTGCATGAGAACCAAAGATGTTCCCTTGAGGAAAACAAAACGAAAATAACAAGGAATTGAGGGAAAAACGATAAACGCAGACTTGAAAGATTTCACCATGATAGTAATGGAATCCATTGTTCTCTTGTCCCACGAATACTTGAACCAACTCGACGATTTCAGCACACATCCTCTGCCACATCCAAACCCATGAAAATTAGACGAGACGGTAATGTCCACACCACGGGAATGTAAAATGAAGTAGTAAACACAAGAATGACATACCTATAAGCTATAGGGGAAGGCCTCATTGCCATACATTTAGAAAATTCATGAGTCTGGAGTAACCACATCCTGAAATAAAAAACAATATAATGCCTGCAATAAAAGTTTTAGTTTACACAAATCAAAATGAAATTTATTCTCTGTTGAATGTAACTAAAAGTAGAATAAAAAAATAACAGGGCTACTGAGAACAGAGAATGTCAGACTTGGGAACTTTACAGCTAATTAAAGTCACTACAGAGCATGGTGGATATGTGAAGGAGACCCATTAATCGATGCAGTCCTGCATGATCATTCTCAGTGTTATATCTCCATTTCCTTCGATGCAAACAGTGGATTAATAGTCCCATATAAGAGAGACAGGTTCAGATATGCCACAAGGCCAACCCTTAAGATAAGGCTACATTGAAAAAAATTATAAGCAGCCATTGCAACCCTCCTGAGGATAATAATAAACATGAGTTGCATTTGAGCCTTGAACTTTTGTAAAATAAACAATTCCCAGACTTCTATATCAGAGTTAAATCATTTTTTCTCAATGGGTCATTTTCCAAAGATGGGTGTCAGATAAAAAGCAGCAGTTGCTCCTCAAAACCATAAGTTGTTCTTTACCAAAGGCTCCCAATCCGAAGTTCTCCACACAATTGGAAGTATCCCAAACAAAGCAAATAACAATACCCACAGAGGAGAAAGAAGAACAACCCATTGCCATGAACCCTCCACTCTACCCTAAGGGCTAAGCAGGGAAACAAACCCAAACACACAACCCCTAGCAATGGATGTCGCAAGAGTTAAAAAGTATAGCATATCTGTCAAGCCAGACACGTTATTGCATCCCTCTTCCCTAACAATGCATTGCTTGATGGCATCAATTGTATTCCATTCAAATTTCAATGTTCTTCACTCCCCTTATTGAAATGAGATTGTTAGTGCCATCAACAATGCCCCTTAAGGTTACATCAGCCCCAGGTATGAGAAAGCCAAAACCAAGTTACTTAGCAAGGAAAAATCCAAAATCCAGAGAGCTCTAAGACAATGTACAAATGCTTGAAGAGAATATGGATTATCCATTGTATCTGCTCATTGGACAAATTTTGAAATCATGTCATCGATAAATCATAAATGTTCTTATTGTGTCCATTCATAATGTGGTCTTCCATGTAGCCCATGATTCAACATTTGGTGACACTGTTGCTAATATTCCGTAGCTCTTACCGAAAACCATTACAAAAATTGGGTTGTGTCATGTCATTCAATTAATTATTGATGATGCACCTAATTGTCATACAACAGGAGCAATCACCAGATGCACCTAATTGCAAGGCAGCAGAAGCAATCATTGAGTATGTAAATCCTCACGTTTTTGTTCTAGGTTTTGGTGCATACAGTGAGCCTTTGATGCATGATATTATTAAGTTGAATCCTAGCAAATGATGAATGAATACCTTGCACAAAAGAGGGAAAAAAATAAAATTCATCACCACTGATGAAGCCAATTAATACATTTTCCACACTCATTCTAAGTTGGAGCTACTTAAGCTTGCAAGGACCAAATTTGTTACATATTACCTCAATATTAACATAAACAAAGTCTTTTAGACTTATTATTTGAAAATTGCTATTTTTATTGAGTTGTATCATCGTCCTAGGTTCTAGAATCTATGTTTTTTATTTTTATATGTTTTCAAGTAAAACTATGCCATCCGAGTTGCATGTCTTTAGAAATATGAGGTACCTTCCAGCCTTCCCTGAAATCTGTCCCGTCATCTCCTTGTCCCTGCGACACTAAAATTAGATGCAATAGTGAAAGACAAATTCAATTAGTTTTGGTGCAAGTCAACTTTTGTCATGTACTAAAAAACCCTTGGTTTGTACATTTACTAGTTCCTTAGGTTGGCTTACCAAAGTCACAGGTAACAAGGAAAAGGGAAAAAAAAGGATGATGATGATCATATGTACACAACTCTTACACCTTTGACCAAAAAACAATTTGAGCTTGTTGACTTTTAGTTTTTTCTTATATCACAATGTCAATATGCAAAACAAAATAAAATGCACAGCTATAATTTTAAGAGAGTACAAACTCATTCTCATTTGCATATATACCTTGACACTAAAATTAGATGCAATATAGTGAAAGACAAATTGAATTAGTTTTGGCACAAGTCAACTTATGTCATGTACATGATGCCCAAGAAAACATCCGCAAGTGCAACCCTTAGTGAGAATGTTGTATATATTTCCAGCCCTAATGACTAATTTCAATTTTGGCAACTTTCTTTATTGCTTTTAAAAACTTAAAAACTCTTGGTTTGTAAATTTACTAGTTCCTTAGGTTGACTTACCAAAGTCACAGGAAACAAGGAATAGGGGCAAAAAAAGATGTTGGTGAGCATATGTACACAACTCTTACACCTTTGACCAAAAAACAATTTGAGCTTTTTGACTTTTAGTTTTTTCTTATATCACAATGTCAATATGCAAAACAAAATAAAATGCACAGCCATAATTTTAAGAGAGTACAAACGCATTCTCATTTGCAAATTTAGGATATATACCTTGTCACTAATTGCATCTTGTATAACTACTATATCTGTAGAGATAGAACTAATAATTTCTCCAGTGCTGGTCTTCGTGTCAAAAAAAGTAACATCTTGGCTCAAAACAGATTTTAAATATTGCATTCTCATGCGAGCTGATTGTCGCTCCCCTGTTTACATCCAACATGAGACCTCTGCATAAATCCATACAAACAACTTATTTTCAGCTATTCAACACTGTAGATTGTTTGCTGGAAGGAAAATGATACAAAATATCAACTACTCTAGAAGGTATAGGCCGTGTGTTCAGTGGATGTATTTATTTTAAATTATAAAACCAAAAATATAAGTAAAAAATTGAAGTGAACTTTAACTAAGTACGAGTACAAAAACCCCTTGTCTAATATTCTCTTTTTACTTGCAAAATATTCAAACCAATAATCACACACCAAACCATGACAAACAAAAGTTGTGAATTGGATTGGAACATACCAAACCATCCTGATACCATGATGACAAGTCCCAAGTAGAAGAACTGGAGAGCGTGCTGCAAAAGTTGCTAGACAAATTAATACTGTATGCTCAAACTTTAGTTCAGTAAAAGTGCAATTCTAAACTGTCTTTTTCTCTTGTTTACTTGGAAAGGACTGAAATTGGTCTAGGCATAGAACAGCTGAAACCTTCAACATAACAAACGTCTCAACCATACAAGAAAGTTACAAGCTTGTTATGTAAGGAAACATTATGTTCACTATTAAATAAAAAAATATTTATTGAGAAGGAGAGGCTACTAAAAGTGAACAATTTTACAATATCCTGCTTTCTTGACACTGGAATACTATTTTTTTCTCATTTATTTTAAGTGTGGCATAATATATATTTCCTATGCTAAAAGCTAGTTAAGGTTGTTTGTGAACATTCTAGTGAGATTTCCAATGAAGTGTCATTATCATATCCACATTTGAGGCATCCATGTGACAATGACTTCTACCTCAAATAAACTGAAAGGAATTCGCATGGAAAGAACAATTTAGAATGCAGAAATTGGAGTATCAAAAACACATATAAACCCTATCTTCCCTTCATAAGCCTGCAACTGCGCTTTAAAAAGTTAAAATGAAGTAAATGTATTATGAATTATCAACATATAACTTTGTAAATATACATTTCTGCAAGCTATGAAAACGACAATAAAAAATATGAGCCCCAGATGAGTTTAGCATTCTAGCAGCAAAATATTCTAACCAAGAAGACATAACACTGGTGTATTGGTTGGCTTCTACAACCTAGATGCTTTATGTTTTGTCACAAAATGTAAAGCTGGCAAAGAAGGTGGGACCACTAAATTTATATGCAATCATGGATGTAATGAGGGAAAATCTTGTACTGCCTTATATACCATGGGAGGAGGCATCTCCATGGGATATGGTTGGATTTAAAACCCTCGGAATCAGTACCAAAGGAAGTTAGAGAAAAATACATTTGGGAAGATGAAGAAGCACAAAGAAAGCATGGTAATAAGAAACAAAAGGTTCAATCCAGTGCCAGATCTAGATTGTTCAGCCAATATCCTAGTGCAAGTTGTTCCACAACCATGCTTAGAGGGCATGGGACAATAGTAGATTTCCTTAATAATGGTGCCAAGGGTGAGATGAATGTGAAAGTAGTGAGGTTTCTCTATTCATGTGGTATACCATTCAAATTTGAATGTTCTTCACTCCCCTTATTGAAATGAGATTGTTAGTGCCATCAACAATGCCCCTTAAGGTTACATCAGCCCCAGGTATGAGAAAGCCAAAACCAAGTTACTTAGCAAGGAAAAATCCAAAATCCAGAGAGCTCTAAGACAATGTACAAATGCTTGAAGAGAATATGGATTATCCATTGTATCTGCTCATTGGACAAATTTTGAAATCATGTCATTGATAAATCATAAATGTTCTTATTGTTTCCATTCATAATGTGGTCTTCCATGCAGCCCATGATTCAACATTTGGTGACACTGTTGCTAATATTCCGTAGCTCTTATCGAAAACCATTACAAAAATTGGGTTGTGTCATGTCATTCAATTAATTATTGATGATGCACCTAATTGTCATACAACAGGAGCAATCACCAGATGCACCTAATTGCAAGGCAGCAGAAGCAATCATTCAGTATGTAAATCCTCACGTTTTTGTTCTAGGTTTTGGTGCATACAGTGAGCCTTTGACGCATGAAATTATTAAGTTGAATCCTAACAAATGATGAATGGATACCTTGCACAAAAGAGGGAAAAAAATAAAATTCATCACGATTGATAAAGCCAATTAATACATTTTCCACACTCATTCTAAGTTGGAGCTACTTAAGCTTGTAAGGACCAAATTTGTTACATATTACCTAAATATTAACATAAACAAAGTCTTTTAGACTTATTATTTGAAAATTGCTATTTTTATTGAGTTGTATCATCGTCCTAGGTTCTAGAATCTATGTTTTTTTATTTTTATATGTTTTCAAGTAAAACTATGCCATCCGAGTTGCATGTCTTCTAGAAATATGGGGTACCTTCCAGCCTTCCCCGAAATCTGTCCTGTCATCTCCCTGTCCCTGCGACACTAAAATTAGATGCAATAGCGAAAGACAAATTGAATTAGTTTTGGCACAAGTCAACTTTTGTCATGTACTAAAAAACCCTTGGTTTGTAAATTTACTAGTTCCTTAGGTTGACTTACCAAAGTCACAGGAAACAAGGAAAAGGGAAAAAAAAGGATGCTGGTGAGCATATGTACACAACTCTTACACCTTTGACCAAAAACAATTTGAGCTTTTTGACTTTTAGTTTTTTCTTATATCACAATGTCAATATGCAAAACAAAATAAAATGCACAGCCATAATTTTAAGAGAATACAAACTCATCCTCATCTGCAAATTTAGGATATATACCTTGTCACTAATTGCATCTTGTATAACTACTATATCTGTAGAGATAGAACTGATAATTTCTCCAGTGCTGGTCTTCGTGTCAAAAAAAGTAACATCTTGGCTCAAAACAGATTTTAAATATTGCATTCTCATGCGAGCTGATTGTCGCTCCCCTGTTTGCATCCAACATGAGACCTCTGCATAAATCCATACAAACAGCTTATTTTCAGCTATTCAACACTGTAGATTGTTTGCTGGAAGGAAAATGATACAAAATATCAACTACTCTAGAAGGTATAGGCCGTGTGTTCAGTTGATGTATTTATTTTAAATTATAAAACCAAAAATATAAATAAAAAATTGAAGTGAACTTTAACTAAGTACTGGTATGAAAACCCCTTGTCTAATATTCTCTTTTTACTTGCAAAATATTCAAACCAATAATCACACACCAAACCATGACAAACAAAAGTTGTGAATTGGATTGGAACATACCAAACCATCCCGATACCATGACGACAAGTCCCAAGTAGAAGAACTGGAGAGCGTGCTGCAAAAGTTGCTAGACAAATTAATACTGTATGCTCAAACTTTAGTTAAGGAAAAGTGCAATTCTAAACTGTCTTTTTCTCTTGTTTACTTGGAAAGGACTGAAATTGGTCTAAGCATAGAACAGCTGAAACCTTCAACATAACAAAAGTCTCAACCATACAAGAAGATTAAAAGCATGTTATATAAGGAAACATTATGTTGAAGGCTACTAAAAATGAACAATTTTACAATATCCTGCTTTCTTGACACTGGAATACTATTTTTTCTGATTAATTTTAAGTGTGGCATAATATATATTTCCTGTGCTAAAACCTAGTTAAGGTTGTTTGTGAATATTCTAGTGAGATTTCCAATGAAGTGTCATTATCAAATCCACATTTGAGGCATCAATGTGGCAATGACTTCTACCTCAAATAAAATGAAAGGAATTCGCATGGAAAGAACAATTTAGAATGCAGAAATTGGAGTATCAAAAACACTTATAGACCCTATCTTCCCTTCATAAGCCTGCAACTGCATTTAAAAAGTTAAAATGAAGTAAATGTATTATGAATTATCAACATATAACTTTGTAAATATACATTTCTGCAAGCTATGAAAACGGCAATAAAAAATATGAGTCCCAGATGATTTTAGCATTCTAACAGCAAAATATTCTAACGAAGAAGACATAACACTCGTGTTTTGGTTGGCTTCTACAGCCTAGATATGTGTTAAAATGTCAAGTTTGAGTCCTTATCCATACTTTTTTCGCCTATCATCATCAAAAACTGATACCTACATAATACCAACAAAATTGCAGCACAACATTATCATCACTTACATAGCATAACTTTACTTTCCCTTCAAACTTCTTATCATGGATATTATGCCCATAGTATCTCTTGAAGGTGGAAAGCTTGATTTTTTCCTTAATCGTCTGTTTGTTAATCATAGATTCTGTACATTTGATAGAGTGTTTGAGAATGGTGATTACAACTAATCACTCAGAAAGTTGGAGATGTGCATCGAATTGCTCAATAACAGAAGCAATCAAACAATGTAAACCAACAAGGTGTTGAATGCGCATTAATAAGCATTAAGATCGTAATGTTAGTAAGTAAGCACTTATAAAGACAGCTTTGATCATGTGCAGACTCTCATCTAATTTAGGATCATCGTAACAAGCATGAATTTAAAGGAGGCTTACTTTCAAATTTATGAAAGGCGAACTAGTCAGAGAAGACAAATAAATCCCATCTCAGCCCCCACCATGCATACACTCACTTTAGGATCATCGTAACAAGCAGGAATTTAAAGGAGGCTTACATTCAAATTTATGAAAGGCGAACTAGTCACAGAAGACAAAGAAATCCCATGTCAGCCCCCACCATGCATACACTCACCCAACTCAGAAGAAAAGAAAGATTGAACTGAAAACTGATTTGGTTATATTTTAGCCTTGACTTAAATTGGATGCAAGGTATGATTACGAAGTTCTTGCTGTCACAGTACCCTATACAACACTACTTTAAAGGATAAGACCTGCTCTCCTATTAGAGCCTGCAAAGAGGAAATGATAAGCTTTTACCATTTTGCGTTCATTGTCTCTTGACCTGCTTTGAATGAAACATTTTAAGCAAAAGTAACTAGGAGTGTACACCGGGTCACATGGAATGTGATCATTGAAGCTTCTTCAGAGGCTGGTACATACTTCCCAACACCCAGGGAGAGTATCAGTGCATAATAGGCATGGATTTATATTAGAGCTCTAAGCTTCACAAGCCAAAAACAAAATGAAGTTACTTCAAAATAACAAAATCGCACATGATTTAAGAAAAAAAATGCCTTCACCAAGTAGTACCCTGTTTTACCTTGGAACAGGGTATATGACTTACAGCCCACCATTATTGGTTAGAAAATGCAACAATATATACGCATAGCCTGTTAATATTCAAAAAATCGCTGATATGGACAAGCATGAAATTTTAAGTAATGGCCATGCATGATTCCAATACAAAGCTATAGAGCTCCACGAATACTGAACCCTAGTTTAATTAATGATCATGCATAAATCCAATTTAAAGCAATGGACCTCTAGAGTCCACACAAACTAAACCATGGGAGTGGTAGCAAGGTCAAAGATATAAGATAAGATCCTACAACAAAGCGCTATATTTAAAAAGGAGAAGGAATGAGGGAAGAGGAGATTATTGAAGTGAAGTCAGTTCAATGACTCGAAACATTGGTTATGGATGACATTTTATCATATAAACTACAGCAAACCACTGATCTATCTACCGATCTAAAATAGAACCGATCTATCTACCGTTTGGCAGCTAACTGGCCTATTGCTTCAAAGAGAGCATTGACATGCCGATTCACATAGCGCTTTGTGTGAAGGCACTTAATAGTCCTCAACAAATAGCAGAACCAGCCCAATGTTACAGAAGTATCGATATTGAAAGAGTATGCAGTATGCACAAACCAATCCGATCTATCTACCGTTTGGCAACTCACTGGCCTATAGGTTATAGTTCACATGAAAATTCTTAAGATACATAGCACATTTTGCAGGTTTCCTTCAATTTCTTTTTATAATGAAAGAGAGGACAATTGCTTAAACAATAAAAACGGAATTATTCTATAAATAATAATAAAAAAAGGTTCTGATATCAATCCTTTCTGGTAAAAAAATATATACTCAAAATATCCTCAGTTTGTAATTTATTAACTCTCAAACAGAGTTTGGAAATACATTTCTGTTTTGTTCTGATTTTTTTGAGAGACTTCTCTTCCCTACAAAAATAAGTTACTGAATGCCAAATTCTAGCCTAAAGTATGCATTTCACACAAATTCAATTGAAAAGCCTCAAATGATATGCTTTTGGTCGACACAGTAATCCAATAGCGAGGTTTCACATTTTTATCATAATTAAAAGCCGATTGCTGAGACCATGAATATAGTCCTACATTATTTTCTTAATGTCTCAAAATATGCTTCAATTTTTTGTCACTAGAACAATAATGTACACCACATTCTATTTTACATGGGATTTAACAAAAAAAAAATAGGTAGCCCAAATGTAAAAATTAAGCCATCCATTGGGGTTTTTTTTTTTGCTCTTGTCTGCCCCACCCGAATGGCATGTCAAAAAGGGGTAAGGGACAGTGTAAGCCCTATGCAACTCTGGTAGAACGGAAACCCATCAGGCTTAGCACCAGTCGTGTAAGTTTTGTTCTGATATGTTACCATGCAGACAGTTTACCGATTAGAATTTTGAGCATGAGGCTGTCGTCTCTTTTTATTCATTTTCTTGCATAGTGTGCCCTAAATTCCTGAGATAGTGATCTTATATTTGTGATATGATTACATTTTTGATAAGTTTGACCATCATTTCCAAGAAAAGGAAATATTGAGAGAATTCACCCTTACCAGCTCGTTGAGAAACCCATTTTGGAACCTAGCCTCTGACTCTATCTTCTGAGCTATCTGGAAGTTGATGAAAATAATACAAAAGGCCAAGATTACCTTCACAAACCACTTCGAAAATTATAGAGCAATTTCATTACAGAACTCAATACAGGATCCCTTTATTGGGGTTTGTAGATAAACAAGGGTTAACAAATATGGGATGCTGGTCTACATTTTTGAGTTTTGAGCTGGGAAACCTTACGATGCAATCCATAAATCTCTTCATCCAAGTCCCCATGAATGGATCGACCCACAACTGCAATTGTTCGCTATAGGGATTCGATCTACTGCTCAGCCCCTCTCTGCGAAAAACAAGCAATATCACCGCACACATATCTCCATAAAATTGATAAAATAGCAATGGGCGTGCTCAATTGAAAAAATTGAAAGGAAAATGATGGAATGGTACTTTGATCAAAAGGGCAGAATTCCCTATGCCATCAACAAAAAGTTGATGCAACCGTTTGGAAAGAAAAATTGTATGGGTTTCTAGAACGAGTACATGGGAGGAATGCCACTTTAAAGGGCATGTTTCAAAATATTGCATTACATATAAAAAAGATTCTGCTACTGGCGGCATTCCTGCGTAGATAAAGAAGGCAGCCACCACCGGTTGTGACCATTCATGCAGTAATGGCATCTCTACTCCACATTCTTTTTCATGTGGCCAGCTTTATGCAGAAAAAAGGGGAAGCGTTGAGAAAATGGGCTGCGTCTATGGGATTTCAGGCTCACAGTTCAGGCGGTTCGGGTTCATGCGCTTGACAGTCGATTCGGGTTCATGAGTTTGACAGTCGAAGGAGTTGTGGCGGTGATGAGATCTAATGGTTAAAATTTTTTGAATCGTCTAATAATTGATCAAAGGGTGCTAAAGGTGACAGAGTGGCATTTCAGAAGAGTGTTTTTCACATGGAAACGCCTTACGGCGTAATTATAAAAATATATTTACACATAGTTTTCTGGTATAGCGCGGTGACACAGACAATGGTGAGAGTATTTTACTGTTATTCTTCTGACCAAGATAAGAATAAGAATTTCAAATCTGAAATATTCTTTAAATTTGATAGATTCAACAATTTCAATATTATTTGAATTATTTTAACAAATTATGAGATTTTTTTTAAATATAATTATTAAAGAAATCACTCCATAAAAAACAATTTACCTATGAAACTCCCCAAAACTTATTTACATATCAGAAACCATGTTGATACTTTTACTTTTACCACTTGGGCTTGGCCTCCGATAAGAAGAATGAGCAGGATCAGCCAAAATTGCGAAAGGTTCTAGCGGGATGAGGTACATAACCATTCTTTTGCCAGTAGGAGAGGTAGATAAGGGTAAAAACAAAGTGGTTTGTACTGGTGAAGTAGTTCTATGTACAGAGACAAACACGGATATTCATTAGGAAGACACTCAGATTTCTATCCACCAATTCCTCCTGCAATTACCTTATCGATAATGATCCCAGATTGGAACCCATAGAAACACAACACTTTCATTCCGGCAGTACGCAGTTGCGCTTTTAAATTGGTCAAATAAGATCATAATTGGCATTGGATGTAATCATCATTTCAGATATTTTGGTTGGGAAGTTCTGGCCCTCATCTCTTGGTGTGGAATTTTTGGCCCTCAATGAGCATTCGACCAATTTTTCCTTTGGGAAATGATTTCATTTAATTAAAATTGTGTTATTTTTTAGGAAATGAATTTATTTAATTAAAATATTGTTTTTTATTGTTGTGTTGGTAGATGTATTTTACAGTGTAATATAAAAGAGATGTATAATTTTTTAATGTATTTTATATGCTCACTTTCAGTAGATATATTTTTTTTAGAATAAAATAAAAATTTTTAAAAAAAAAATGCATATATTATATATATATATATTATATATATAATTAATTATAATTAAATTATATGAAATATTATTGATATTATAAAATAACATGATAAAATTCTTATAAATATTTACTTTACTATTACTTATATTAAAATTTTTTATATTAATTTAATAGAAATGCAATAAACTAAAACATATATATTCCACACTTTTTAAAAATATTTATTAATATCAGATAAAAGTTAAATAGGAAAAAATAATATTGATAATAATACCATATTCAAATGGTTATAATTAAAAGTAAAAAAAATTCAGTTCAATATGAAATTCATTCAATTTTGAATATAAATTAATATGTGACATTTAAAAGTTTTATAATAAGTAAAAAAATCAACTTAAATTTGTCGAAAATATTTCAATTATTTATATTAAATAAATTATTTTAAAGAGATAAATTTTTGTAAATCTTAAATAAAATCTTATTGTTTAAACATTTCAAATAATCTTATTATTCTGCATTCTAATTTTTCTTATTATTCTGCATTCTAATTTTTCTTGGTGAATTTTTTTTTAATTGTCTACGGATACTTTGTTAAAATTGCAATTACAAACCATATAATTTATATTATGCAGATTTGCAAGAGATTGAGTCGATTTATACCTTCAAATAAAAATGAACTTTAAACCATTAATAATCAATAGGGCATCTCAAACACCGATTGATTGAGAGGGGATGCATGAATCCTAAAGTCGGTTTCCTTCGCTCACAACGGACTTTTCAATATTCGGTGTTTGTAAGTTTCGTGGACAGCGGGCAAGGCAGGCGCATGCGTGTTTCCCGGTGCCCGGTGTAGTAAGCCTACTGTCAAAATCTTGGTCCGACACGAAACGAAAGCTAATGTACACGGGTGACGGTGCCGTACTGCTTCTCAAAGATTGCCACACGTGAAATCCGCGATGCATACTGCCCGTCAAGAAAACCCATGCTATCGGGCATAAATGAAGGGTGGGTGTATATGTCTATAGTTTGATTTTGCTGAGGCCGAATTCGAACGGTGGGCATATACACCCACTCTTTATTTATGGCCGGATAGTATGAGTTTTATTGACGGCCTGATGCATACAATTTCAGATAGTGACATTCGCTTAGCTAACCCAGAGCAAGCCTGGAATTTGACGTTTTACAGAACTTTTTTGAATTTTTAATCGTATTTGACGGCACATTTTTCTTTTCAAACATATAAAATGACTGTTAGAGAAATCTCAAACCGTAAATTTGACGTTCAGGTATCTAGGTTGCCCGTCATAAATTATAAGGGGAATGAGGGAGTACAGGGTCAGTCAGCCTCACCTTAACAGCTCAGCCCTAGACTATTCCATATCCAATCCAGACCATTGAATACTCAGAATAAAAGACGGCTTTGGTGTAAATGTTATATATTTCTTATGTAAAATTAAATAAAGGTCCGTAATTCAATTTTAAGAGCTGAAGGCACAGATTTCTTATTTTCTACGGCGATACATGTTTTTTAGCAGAGGAAAAATCGCCAAAGCAGAGGACTACTTTGCCCCCATTTCAATTTTTTGATTTGCAGGCTCAATCTCCTCTTCTGATCTTCGAAAACAGCAGAGTTTTTCTGTTTTTTTTGTTTTTCTTATCGTTAGTTTTATTTTGAATCTTTGCGCAGTGTGGGTATCTGCGACTCTTTGAAATGTGTAGATTAAGATTTAATTTAAAGGTCAGCAAAATGGGGATTTAAATTGATTTTATAATTTAGGGAATTCTGGATTTAAATTTAATTTAAAGTTTTATAGGCTGGATTTTGTTTCATGTCTGTCTGTGTGACATTTAAGTAGAAACACTTGCATTTAAATTTAGATTTTCATTGTATATTCGAGTCTTTTTGGTAATGTATTTGAATTGAATTATTTGGTGTCTTTTAGTTTTCAAATGATACAGTACACAAACTTTCTACCTTTAAATCTGTTTACATTGGTCATTTTCATGTCTTTAGAGATGTAGAATGGCTGTGTTCAGCTTCATGTAGGAGTTATTTATGGAAAGAACTTGATTTCATGAGTCGGATGATATGCATTGTCTCTCGTTTGAAGCTTTCCTTTCGCATAAATTGATTTCCTTTGTAGTCTAAGATTTTGATTCCAGCGAAAATTGTGGCTTTTATAACACAATCCATAATACTGTCCCTTCAGCCCATCCCCCATCCCATTACTGTGCCATCTCAACATATTGAAGAAGAAATAGAAATTAAGCGTGCCCTTGCCAATAAAATCCGGTCAATGCTATTTACTCACCATCCTATTTGTCGTGAAATCTGGTCAATGATATTTACTCACCATCCTATTTGTCGTGTAAGGAGATTTAAAGTTGAATGTTAATTAATTACTATACCTTTCAAAGCTTTTTATTAGTCTAAATTTGTACAAACAATCTTGATTCATATTTTCTAATTTTATTACAAAATTTTAAAATATTTATAGTTTAAAATATAATTTTAAACATATAAATTAATCTGTCTTTTTTTCTTACCTTGAATATTTAAATTATGCGAAATTCATGGCCAAATGTATAATTTGATTTTTCAAATATAATTTCATTAAATTTGAAAAAGAAACCGTAAATACTTAAAACATTGTTTTTCATTTCACATGGATCATTGTATTGATGACAAGAAAAAAATTCTAATTATTGAAAGTGGTATGTATAGAGTAGTCTTTTTTGTGAAATATATGGTTATATTTCTTTTGTTTTTTAATTATACTGTTTCATGCGGTATTTAAGTTGAAATTTTTGTATGGTTTTTTGTAGTTAATCATGATTATTATTAAATATTTTAATATTTTCTTATTTTAAAATAATTTTTTTCTTTATTTAAATTTTAAAGAGTTTTTTGGGTTAAAATATTGTATATTACTTTGAAATTAAGGATATATTCATACCACTAACTAATGCTTAGAGGGAGGAAACAAATCTCGACCTCTAAAGTAGTATGACTCTGTTATAAAGTGACAACACTTGACTCCTTGTCTAAGGATGGGCGGGTTTTATAAAGAGTCTTGTCTGGCCTTCTGCTCTCTCGGTTTCAATCTATCAGCGTTTAGTGTTGTTGAAAAATGAGGGATTGGACTCTAAACACAACATACATTCCAATTTCCCAGGTCCAACAAATGCTTTAGTCCATAAACTTAGCATTCTCTTCTTTCTTTACTCCTCACATATTGAAGTTCATTTCTACATTATCCCTAATTTTAGACCATGTTGAAACTCAAAGAGGTATTACACTCATGGCCTCCAATATTAACACAATGACAGACTCACACACGACACAGCTAGCCTCATTCAAATTAACTTCGAGCAAGATTTTTTTTTATCCAAAGATATTTTTGGAACCTTAAATGTTCAACTTTGACAAGCAGTGGCTTATGTAACAATATTAATCTTTCTCATATATTTTCAATCTACTTTCATATATGCACAAAGTATGACAATTTTCATATTTCATATCAGAAAGAGTTTTCTCTTTCATATTTGCACAAAGTATGACAATTTTCTTCTTTCAATCTACTTTCATATCTGCACAAACTATGACAATTTTCTTCTTTCATATAGGAAAGAGTTTTCTCTAAAGCCTACCTACTTTTAAAGCATGAAATTGTATTCCTCAGGAGGTCTCAAATTGCAAAATTTCACCACAATCCATGCCCATGTTCTTAGAAAAAAAATTGGCTTAGCATTTCTTCGCACTATTGTTCATATCTTTGATAAAAGACTCCTCAATTAGTTGTAAAAGTTATCATAATTTTGCCCTTCTCGTCAAAATAAAGCAATGTTAGTTCAAACATTTCACAATGAGGATGATACTTCTGTCCACTTTATTGTTGTAACAAACTATTTATTCATCCCATGTTGTAGATGGAACTTAGCAAATTTGAGAGAGATCACATGCACAAAGTTTAATACGAAAACCATCGAAAGTATTAGTTTATCTCTTGATGGTTGCATTAACAATATACATAATTATTGTTATTTTAAACACAAGGTATCATATATTTTAGCTAAAATATCAAAGGTGTCAAGATTGAGCTTAACCAACAAATCATTTGTGATGGGCATTGGTTTTTCGACAACTAGTTACTTCTATTTAGTATTTTTCTCTTGATGCAGGTTTTCCACGTCTAATATGCTTAGGGATGCATAACACCATCTCATCCAATGATGGTTGAGGATCCTCATCATCCTAACTATGTGACATTCTTTAGTGCCTTTCACATATTAAAATTTTAAGTATATAATCAAAATTATTAAACCAAAAAGCTGAAAAAACGTTATAAAACCTTAAAAGTGTAGTTTTATGCTATTTCGAAGCACATATACTAACTTAAGAAAAAACAAGGCATTTTTAGAGTGATTAGTAAAAATTGAGA
>APFE030360474.1:0-10361 GCA_000404065.3 Pinus taeda | reverse complement strand
AATTAATATTTAGAATTTAAAAAAATCACCCAAATATGTGAACATGTGATAAGGCACTAGTCCCACCCACCGTTAAGATTTCTATCAACTATTTAGAATGAAACAATTTTAACTTTCAAAGAATCAGTGTATGTATGTTGTTGCCGGTAATTGAAGGTTGGGCGGCTTGACTTTGTATGCTTTTATTTATGTAGCGGTTGGCAAAGAAATCTGGATGTTGAAACTCAAACTAATACAATTGAATATCGACATCACCCACAGACAAACATGTTAGTGTCAAATAAGTTTGGTGGATGCAGATATCTCATTTTCCGCGCAGAGCAGATTTCATATAAATAGATGGACCAAAATATATCACTAAATAAATTCGGTGCGCGTGCCTCTCTGATTTTTGGTGGTTTTTTTGGCATGAATCAACTACTCTAATTAATTTAGAGTGGACAATATCCCTTACTAAATTCGGTGCAAGTGGATTTCTTTTTTTTTAATGATGAGACCACGACTCTAATTAATTCAGAATGGACATGAAGTTTCCTTTCTGTAGAGGCGTGTGTCTGCATTATCTGGGTGGATTTAGTCCGTCACCAAATGCTCACGGGTCATCTACTTCAAATATTATTTTAACATCCGAAAGGACTGAATCCGTCACCAATTAGTCACGCCTCACGGCTATTACAAAATTCAAACATTATTTTAACACGCTACTTCTCCTTCAACGAATTTTACAATATATTTAAGGCACACGGGTTTTATGAGGGCCAGGAAGTTGCATGCATGGTCAGAATTTCCTTGCTGTACATCACTGTTTCACGTGTTTGTTATATAAACATTCCGTATTTATACCATATTGGCAGCAAAGGTACGCAACTTAAAAACATATATAAAAATAACTAAATTCTCGTTGCGTAAATGCTACGGCCTTTAAATAGTCTTCATATGTTTTGAATTAATAAAAGTGAAAACGACTGTTTGGCGCATGAAATTTTATTTGCCGTGTTATTTAAGTTTTTTTCTTTTGAAATTTTAGAATAATGTTGAAGCGAAAATTACGATTTGTTCACTAATTATCATAATTAAAATTATTTGTATTATAATATTTTATTAGTATAGATATATTTTTTTATCTTTGATTTTGATATTCGTATTCCAAAGGAATTAAATTTTTTCAACTGGTAGAAAAAATTTGCACGCTAGGAATTTTGACATATATATATTTTATCATTATATAATTTATTTATTTATAATCACACTTTCAATATTAAAATATTTTTATTATTAATATGTTTTTAAATTATATCCATATTACTTAATCATTCATATTGATTTTTATTATTATTAATAGAAATTTTTGAATATTATATAAATTGAATGAATTAAACATCTGTCATATACAGCTTGAGTGGGCCTAATGGTTAAGAGCATGTGTTTCCTCCTAAGAGGTCACAGGTTCAAAACCAGAGGGGGGTAGAGTATGTATGCCTTCGTAGACTTAGCAGTGAAATCACTACGCCTTGGTGGGTCCCTTGTCCCACAAACATTCTGGCTTGGCTGTGACCTAAAAAATAGATATTATTATTACAAACAAGGGGGTCTCATACACCAATTTGGTGTGGCTTGGCTGTGACCTTAAAAATAGATATTATTATTATTATTATTAAGAATGATATGTATTTTATACTTTTAATTACTTTATCTTTTTAAAATTGGCATGTCCCACAAACATTCTGGCTTGGCTGTGACCTAAAAAATAGATATTATTATTACAAACAAGGGGGTCTCATACACCAATTTGGTGTGGCTTGGCTGTGACCTTAAAAATAGATATTATTATTATTATTATTAAGAATGATATGTATTTTATACTTTTAATTACTTTATCTTTTTAAAATTGGCATGAAATTATGTTACTTTATATAAATATCTAAATATTGTACTTATAGCTAAGAATAAGAGTGAAATATTTTTACCACAACCTTTGAGTGGGTTGTAATATCAATCAAGTTAACATTGATTTTTGGAATACTTTTAATTAGAACTAACCAAACATGTATATTGATCATTGTTTTATTATTATAATTAACATTGTTTTTTTTTTAAGAGAAAATTATTTATTTATTATTATTATTATTATTATTATTATTATTATGATTTTAAGAAAGCAGTATAAGGACATGATGGAGGAGCTTGGTTCTATAAACCCCTTTGAGCAACTTAAACAATGTCAAAATCATCTTCTAAACTTTGACTTGAGTTTTTTTTGGAGAACCATCTTTAGTAAAGCTCTATCTAAGCTTACACTTGGTTAAATCTGATTTGTAGCTTGCAATGCTAGACACAAGAATCATCCAAAACTCCAAGAGAGTGACAGGTAGAGGACTATCTAGAAAGGGTGGCTTGGCTGTGACCTTAAAAATAGATATTATTATTATTATTATTAAGAATGATATGTATTTTATACTTTTAATTACTTTATCTTTTTAAAATTGGCATGAAATTATGTTACTTTATATAAATATCTAAATATTGTACTTATAGCTAAGAATAAGAGTGAAATATTTTTACCACAACCTTTGAGTGGGTTGTAATATCAATCAAGTTAACATTGATTTTTGGAATACTTTTAATTAGAACTAACCAAACATGTATATTGATCATTGTTTTATTATTATAATTAACATTGTTTTTTTTTTAAGAGAAAATTATTTATTTATTATTATTATTATTATTATTTTAAGAAAGCAGTATAAGGACATGATGGAGGAGCTTGGTTCTATAAACCCCTTTGAGCAACTTAAACAATGTCAAAATCATCTTCTAAACTTTGACTTGAGTTTTTTTGGAGAACCATCTTTAGTAAAGCTCTATCTAAGCTTACACTTGGTTAAATCTGATTTGTAGCTTGCAATGCTAGACACAAGAATCATCCAAAACTCCAAGAGAGTGACAGGTAGAGGACTATCTAGAAAGGGTGATCCAGACTACCATGAGAAAAACAATGAGACACAATAAATGAGAAGGGAAAAGGGAAATAGATGACAAAAGTTGGTGGGGCACACTAATTCAAAGACCAAACAACCAAAAGGTAGGGAAATAGGTCATAACGAGCTGACAAGGCCAATTTAGCATCCACCCCAAATAATAATGGGGAATCTAGATGACTAGATCCACCGTTGTGTGGGAGATTAGATTCTAGATTGAGAAGAGGTAGGGGAATAATATAGAGATGATGTTCCATTGCAGGGTTTGAGGCTTGCAGATTTAGCAAGACTTAATGTTTGCCCAAGGAGGATCATTCGATGACATGTTAAGGACCTTCTTTTGGTATATCACTAGACATATGTGCTTTATTATATTTGACATGTGGAGCAATTGATCGTATGTGTTCCCTCATATGTGCTTTATTATATTTGACATGTGGAGCAATTGATCATATGTGTTCCCTCGTCCAACTGGAGGCCTTATTTGATTTATCACTTCGTAAGGTGTGGTAAAATTTGATTTGGGTAAAGGTTTGAAGAGTGTTTCTTATTCCATATATGATTAATTTGAGACGAATATCCAAAGGGGAAGAGCCGATTTAAAGATAGAAAATAATATTTTTGAATCTCCTATGACAATTAAGATTTGAATGCTCCTAAGAATGATGAGGAGAATACCTTGGTATAGGGGGTAAGCTTCTGCTTGGTTATTTGTTGCAACTCCAATATTCCATGAGAATGATAACACAAAATTTCATAAAGAACCGCTTCCTCTGGGTACCACCCTAGATCATAAAGTATCATGTAAATCAATGTTTATATATTGAACATGTTTTTATATATTAATGACTAAAATTTGAAAGTACATATAATTAACTAATAAAAAAATTGATGCTTATTAATGATGAAAATACATACATATATTTAGAACGAAGGCATGAGAAACCCCAGAGTATTTCCCCACATTATGTGGATGGTAAACCAAGTAAACCATATTATGAGGCCTCACCCCAAGAGTGTTGGGAAACAGGACAATACTGAGATAGGTGTCAATCATTATTGTAGATTTTTCACAATTTAGAAACTTTCTTTCACTTATGCAATAAGATTAGGACACCATAAATAATTCATTCGCATGAGTATGACATGAAATAATTTCAGTATCACAAGAAACACACAAATTCTTCAAACTGCTCTTCAATTCTTTCATAATGAAAACTACAACTTGTTGTTACAAATTTCTCTGGCTACAACTCCCTGATTTATCAGCTATGACTAAATGGAGCTATAACCCCAAATATTTACCAACACCTACTGGAAGGAAAACCAACCCTTGATATGCAAGCTACAAATTGCTTGACACCAATGATTCATCTTTCATCCATTTTCAATCTAGAACCATGAATGCCATATCTGCTTACAAAATAAAACAATTTGTCCAACACTACCTTCAACAATTTGTGATTTATGAGAAATACACCAGCACCTCGCTTCACCACAAAGTCTTGCACCCAAAACTCTTGCCAAAATTCTTCAATCAATTATGTTTATAAAGAATTTGGCTTGATATTTTTGGCATGAGATTTTAGTTAACTTCACTTTGAATTTTTGTATGAGTCTCTAATTTTTTCTTTTGTCCTGTTCATTTCAGTCTGCTAAATGTGTTCTCCAAGTTTCATACTTCAATTATGTTGTTTTAAACTCAAAATCTAAGTTTTTCTATTGATTTGGATATTCTATCTCTTAACAGCCTTTAGCTGGGGCTTTCTATTTTTGGTGAACCTCGAGATCTATCCAAACTGCTAAATTTGTCTCTTAACGACTGCCAACTCATTCATGCGTTTGATTTCAAGCTTTAGTGATTTGCTATTATGTTTAGCTCAACTGCCAAACTCCAAAGGTTGTCGACTCATTTCATGCTTTTAGCACTAAGCACGACCCAAATGCCTTTTTCTTGAGTGCTCCACTAAACAACAACATCAAATTATCAACTCATTCATCCACAACCTCAATACATGCCAAATCAAGTTGCCAATTGTAAATATATATGCGGGCTCCAAGGCACTTTATAAAATGTTGCTGCATATAACTCTTCCACTAGTTCCTTTGTGTTATAGCCCCAAGGGATTTAAACAAATTGTTGCATTATATATAACACTCCGCTAGCCCTTGGCCCTTTTATAGTTGCTAACCCATTGAAGCTTAAGGCGCTAAGACTTTTTCACTGTGCACATGATCCCTTATATTATTATAGCATGAAGGCTGAAGGTTAATTAGCACACAAAATCACCACAAAACCATGCTCCAGGCACTCTTTGTTACATAAAGAAACATCATTTATTGGCAATATTTTTCTCTCCTGGCTTAGTTATCTTGACCATTTCTCGCTATGCGCCTTTGTATTTCTTGCGAGATGAGTTGTTTTGTGGGTTCAAACTACACTCTTTTCATTGGTTGTTGCTGCCACCTGTACTATCGATGTCTCCCAACGCTATTCTCTCGGCACATTTTTCCTCTGCCCCTTTATAAATTGTTGAGGTCTTCCTTATAGGATGAATTATCTTAATGGGGTTAGCTGCTATGCTTGGGACCCAATGAAAAGCTACCTAGGTTGAGTTGGCTCTGACAAGGCCACATTTTCCCAATCCCTAGTCATCCCACATTTTCTCCAGTGTGCCTCGTTCAAACCTTATGTGGTCCTGTTAGTGGCATGACGTCACATATGCCACATGTTGCTATTTGAGTGGTGACACATGTTACCCAGATATGGCTCACTCGACCACCCAAAAAAGTAAAAAACCCCTGCCACTTTTCCACCTCTTATTGGTGTGGTGCTGGCATCATCTCTAACAAATAATATGTTGCCACCTGTCTACTGTCAAATAGGAGAGAGAAAAGGTCCCAATGCCTTTGTTTTTCACCAATTTTCCTTTATAAAAAAAATATGGGTCCTAGATTTTTAACACTGTGCTACCTCTTCTCCGTTCATGACATTGCTTGGCTGATCCATCCCGAGCCTACTCCTTTGCGCACTACTTTGTATCCTCTAGGGTTTGCTTTGGGAGCTTAGTTATCAGTGTGGGTCAACCATTTCCGATTTTTTATTGCTCATTGCTACCTACTATGCCCGCCACCGTCAGCCGCAACACTGTCAACCCACAACTCCTTGCTTATGCCTTTATTTTTCCTCTAGGCTTTAGCTTGCGGGCTGAGCTGTTATGTTGGGGCCTTTGACTTTAATCTTCACCAATAACAACTCATTTTATTACGATGTTGTCAAACCACATTTTCCTGGTCCTTAGATTGTCGACTCCGCTAATGACTACCAATTTGATCGGAGCGCTTGATCAATCACACTTTCGCCATACGACCTTGAGCTATGACCATGTCCAAATAAGGTCAAGGGATAACTAAGGTAGGAAATGTGCCCATTTTTGTTTCTTTGTTTTCTGTCGACTGCATAGAGTCCCAACTGGTAGCACTTGCACCATGTGACCTAGTGTTATGACCTTGTCGCTATAAGGTCGGGGCAGAATGAGGTCAGGGGTCGTTATTGTTGAGCGTTCGATTTCTCAACTCTCGACTTAAACCTTTATGAAATTGTACGTAGATCATGAGGTCGGAGGTCAACACACTATTCCTAGTAGTCTAAAGGCTCAACTCAGAACCTTACTGACTAGAACCTTGCCCTTCTTTGACTCTTCTCCTCTTTCAACTGCTAACTTGATCTTAAATAAATTTTGACTCAGGAAGCCTTTTTCAGACTTCAATATACTGTTGGAAATCTCTTTTAGATATCTATCCATCTGAGTGGGTCCCAAGCACACTTGAGTTGATATTCTTCACTGAAAATAGCTTCAAAGTCTTTGCACCTCAACCACCTTTTCCTTTTCCATACTTGACCACCGTTTCCTTTTCCATCAATGATAACATCATTAATGCTTTGCCTTTCCCATCAACAATAACATGTTTCTATAAAAGGAAATTAAAGAAATTCAAACCTGTGATCAATAAAAACTAGAAAAAATATCAAAGAACTTCACGTCTAGCTCTAACCACTTGAGCCAACCGTTGGCGCTATAAGAATTGCATTAATATATTGTATTATTTAAATAAATATTTCACTTGATTAAATATCTATTTATTGTAATAATATAAACCATTCATTTATTTGTTAAGGGGCTTTATCTTTAGTGATTAAGAAGAACAATTATTATCCTCCCAAAAAAAGATAACTGCTCATAATTTGGCTAGCACCCTTTTTAGCCTTATCCTCATGTCTTATATGATGAATGAAATCTATTTCGTTTTCTCTTATATAATAAGGAAACAAGTGAATATGAATGTAAAATGGATTAATATTTCTAAAGTAAATATACTAAAAAATATTCATTTGGTATTTTTTGGGAGAAAATTTATCATCATTTACATATTTTGTAATTCTTTTCCTCTTTGAAGGCTCCTCATTACTGTTATCTACACAACATTCAACATGTGAAAAATGAAATGTTTTCCAACTCTTACGATTAAGAAGTAAATTATTAGTAAGTTGTTAAAGTAAAACTCCATGTTGATCGCCTTTTCCAATTTGCAAGATTTTCATAAATTTCTTACGTTTTTTCTTTTTTCATTCAAATGGAAAAACCTTTCTCGACTTTTTCAATTTTTTCTTTCGGACCATGACACATGTTAACTAATATACATTTTTAAAACCCACTAATAATCCAAAGAATTTATTATAAATATATAAAATTCAACTTGCCTGATTATTTTTTTAACCTGTTTTTGTCATGTTTATTGCAACAAGTTTTTTGTCTGTATGTTTAATTCTATTAACTGAAATATTCACATTACATGGAAAATTGTCTTCAATCTTCAATACCTTACCCAAACCCAGCACATTGGTTACCTTCATCGGGATTCGGGGGTATATTCAACCTCCACGAAGGTTTGTAAAGAGTCGTACCAATCATAACGCATAGCATCAGACTACACCACATTGTAGTCCATGTTACTATTATGGAAATGCAATGTAATTTTTTTTACACATAAATAAAAATTGAAAGAAATTTATGAACAAATCGAAGAAAAAATAATTATGTCCAAAAGTATGAAGTTACATAACTAGAATTTATCTTATGCAAGTTTGTATGTGTTTGATGATGACATATTATGGATTATGGCCTTGAAAGAATCTATACATCCTAGTATTTTACTCAATGATGCATCTCATGTTTCCCTTGAAAAAAAACAATGGAGTATGGTATTTTTTTGTTTAAATCTTAACATATGAAATTATTGATCTTTTATCCCCCATTTTTTATGCATAGATGAAAAATAAGTTCGTTTTATATATTTATTTAATTTTAACACAATGCGTCTTTTCATAGTAAGAGCATTATTAATTCATAAAGTTGTAGATGCATTGTAATAAAATTAATCCAATTGAAACTGGAAACCTTCACAAATCATACTTTACAGAGTTTTTAACCTAAGTTTTTAGTCAACATATGATAAAATTAAGAGCATTGATTACTTAAAAAATGAATTCTAAAGTTTGACTAATTTAGAATATTACATGATTCTCATTCTTCACTTACAAATGTAGAAATGCATTGATTGTGACTTTGGCTAAAATTTAGAGGATAAAAATTGGTAATATCAAACGGCCTACTCTTTGGTTTTTTAATTCTATATAGTTCCAAGTCCACCCTTTCCTCATGTCATCTATAATAAGTTCATCTTATATTTATATATTGATTATCTATTTGAATATCCACTCCTTTGTGCATTCATTTGAATAGTTATCTAATGAGTTTTGCAATATCCTTTCTAATCAAATCTATACAAAATATTACAGATTATGCAAAATATTTTCTAGAGAAAGATATCATAAGAAAGCGGTAGAAGAAAATGGATAACCACTTTACCCTATAAATCATAACATGTTATCTTTAAGTAACCATCTTTTCCTAGTGGTACTTTGTCTTAAACTAAATATCATTTAATAAACCCCATTAGCTTGTAGCTGTTAAATATGTAAGGGGTTGAAAGTGAATCCTTTGCATGTTCCATCATTCCATTATGTTAATGATTAACCAATCCAATTGGATGATCTAATACCTCTTATTATTATCAAAAGATTTGATAAACCATATAGAAAAGACATGTCAAAATACTTTCATATGATTCAAGTTTTTGAAAAGTTGTTCATTGAAAACTATCCAACTCATCTCTTTCTGTTGAGTCAACCAAGAGTTATAGGAAAAAAAGTCCAATATCAACACTATAAAAAAACATATCTATTAGGAGGTCCAAAATGTTGTATAAGCTGATTTAAAATAATGTCTAGGTACACATAAAAGTTGAATAATTTTTTATAGGGTAGTGGGGACTTCTCCTTTTATGTCCAAATGCAATGTAATACTAAATCTATTATAATTGCATTTTGTATGGAACTTGGCTTTATTCCTTGCTTGTGACTAATATTGGAACCAAATTCTCTCTTTGTGGAAATAATTACAGGATTTCCAAGTCTAAAATAGATGTTGAAATCTTTGGTTGTTTATCCTTTTAGATGTGGCCGTTCCTCGTGAATTACAAATAGCATCTTTGTTACTCTTTATGGTTAATCTAATTATTTGATATATCAAATACAAATATAAAATTTCCATATATAGTATGTGAATGAACAATTATGTGTCCATAAAATTTGATAGGGAAATCACGTTATATATCATTAGAATTCCACTAATTCATTAATTGCTGAAAGTAAGTTGGAAGTTTGAGGAACACTCCATTAACAAAGATTTCTTTATGAAAAGAAAGGAATCCAAATTTTATGTTGTGCATGCAATATATAGGATATATTTTGGTGATAAATTATTGAAAATATAATTTTAGTAACTACCAATCACTCATAAAATACAACTTGTATTAGGAAGTTCCTTACACATCCCCTTGCGACATAAGAAATTAGCCATTGATTAACCCCTTTATACCATAAAAATTGATCTTGTTCTAAATATGAAGATGCAATACATACCTTTTGTAACAGTGGTACACCATGTAGATCAAAATATTGCTCCATCTGAAGTATCCAATTTACCGGATCCTTGCCCTCAAACTTCCTCATTTTGCTTTTTCTTAATTTTAGGAGCTCGATCTTGAAACGAATGTAACTCTGTACTTTCGAATATTTAAGTTCTGAAATTGTGATCTGTACTAGCCATTTGTGTCCTCTTTCCAATGCCACAAGTCTGATCCAAATTGGATTTTGCAAGGAAGAGTTATGCAAAATCTCCCACAGTGACCTGATTATAGACTAGTTTAGTAGAGCGAACTTGTACGACGTGCCACGAGTCACTGTTTCGACCTTTGGCT
>APFE030360470.1:10022-61281 GCA_000404065.3 Pinus taeda | reverse complement strand
AATGGGGGCTTTATGCTTTTCATTCTCACCTTAACCTCACCCTAACCCACCCCCTTAATGCTTAGTTAACATAACTTAAGAAAAAAATTAAAAAAAATGTGACTTTTTACCTTTGGCGCGGGTTGTTTGGGCGGAAGCGTACGGAAGCGTGCGTGAAGCAGCCACTTCCCTCCCCGAAGCGGCCCGCTTCGGAGGCCCGAAGCAACACCCGAAGCGCGCTTCGGTGGCTTGGAATCGCCGCTTCCGGCCGGCGCTTCAAAAATTCCAGGAATCGGCTAAATTTGAGGAAGCGCCGCAACCTAATTCGGAAGCGCCGCTTCGGACAAAGCTTCCTAGGCGCTTCCGTACGGGACGCGCTTCGGAGCTTCGATCCGGGGGGGGGGGCGCTTCGTGCAACACTGCACGGAACGATTCCAAGATGATTCTAGCCATCGATTAAGTTTTAATATTGATCATTGGTGCTCCAATAGTGGATTATAAGAGCAAATCGATGGACACTTGGAGAAGACACTTGAGAACACTAAAAGTTCGATTTCCTTGGCAGATCGATTTCCAGAGTAGCAGCATTAAGCTATCGTAGAGCTAGAGATTGAAGCAGCGAGTAAGGGGCAGGGCCAATGATCCGGAGGAAGTTTTTCAGATCTAAAGGGGTAGCAACAAGTGACAGAAGTGATCCATGCAGAGATTGCGCAAAATTTGACACAGAGCAATTCGATTTAGCTGAGGAGGAGGTCGATTCAGTTTCCAGAGGCTGGAAAAGTCTTCCAGAGTGACGGAGAATCACTTCTAGCAGCAGAGACAAGCTAGATGGCTTGCTCAAAGGAAGAATCAAGCCACGCGTGTGAGAGACAGCCCAGAAGGGTTCACGTTGGGGTTTGAACAACCAATTTTTTGTAGAAGCTAGTGTCGGGATTTCTTGTGAGGTGAGAGAATTTTTCTCTCTAATTAATTTTGTCATATACTTGCTGATTGGATTTCCAGTTGGGCATCCATAGATTGTACTCAAATTTCACTGCTGCATAATAAAATAAAACCATCATCTATTGCATCAATTTTCCCACATTGGGTTTTTCCAGGGACATTTGTCCAAAAACAACTGTGTTAATTTTTATGTGTGCTAATATTTTCTCAGTTCCAGTGCTATTTTGTTCTGCAGTTTTTATTTGTGAAGGTTGTAGTGTGTTTATTTCGATGTTGCCGTAGCAATTCACTGAATAATTAATTTATCAGTTAAAAGAAATAATACCATTTGTTGCATTAGAATCCCAGTTGTGGAATTTTCACATGGTATCAGAGCGTAAGTGATCAGCTGGAAGCTCAGAAACGAAGCGAAGAATTTCACTGCTCAGAAGGAACAACAGGTTGAAATTCTTGAGGCAGCACAGTTCATTGCTAGGCAGGTCGAGTTGCTTGGGGAGGTTCAACTTTTTCAGTGCAGGAGGCAGAAAAGTTCGCATTTCCCAGATCAGTGATCCCAGCAGGCAGAGGGAGCTGCAATGACTCAGTTTTTCGCTAAGCAGATTCCTGGTTGGATGCATGAGTTTTTTTTTTGCAAGTTGCAGAAGCAGAATCCGCATCGGGTGGAAGAGAAAAGCACACATAGCAGGGGGGGATTTTCCTCAGGGAACTTTGAGTCTTGGAAGTTCAAATTTCCTGTTGCAGTAGCAACTAGCAGAGCCACACATTCCAAGAGGGAGTGCGAATAACATAGCAGCAACCAAGCACAGGGAAAGAGGGAGTTTTCGACTTGATCATAGATGGCAACAACTGGGCTGAGAAATCATCATAGATTGGAGTGTTCCTCCAACTATGTCATCTAGAAAGTTAGGATGTCCTTCCTGTTGGATGAATATGGCCTGAAGCTCTCCATAGACAACGTTGTGGCAGTTTCCCAAGATGCGGATCAGCTAAAGGAATATAGGAAGGAAATGGAAAAGGCGAAGCAATTGATCCTGGGTGGAGTTCGGGACCATATAGTCTCACACATAGCTGGCAAGGATGCTGAAAAAGAGATGTGAGATGCTCTCACCACGCTATATCAGGGCACTTCCGAGCAACTGAAGATGTTCTTGGAGGAAAAGCTGAGATGCATCAGGATGCAGAAAGGGGGAGGCATAGATCCTTTCCACACCAATATTCAGGAGGTCCGAGACTAGCTTGCAGTTGTTGGAGCAGCGTCTCAACCAATAGAACTAGTGAGGTTGGCACTTAATAGTGTCTCTGAGGAATCACAAGTTTTTTTCCAAAGCATATTGGGTAGAGACAAGCTACCAGAATGGGACAGGATGTAGACTTGCAACAGGAGGAGTTGAAGTGAGCTTTGTTACATAGCTCCATCAGTGGCAGCAGTAGCAACGGATCGAAGGTGGTGAAGGAGGAGGAAAATGTGGCCCTTGCATCAAAGGTTCCCACTCAGGGACAGGGGGAACATAGAAGAAATAAGGACCTATCAAAGGTCAGGTAGTTCAAGTGTGGTGAGCTTGGTCACTACAACACTCAGTGTCCTCTCAAGAAGAAGGACAAGTCGGAGAAGCAGGACCGACAAGCAGATTCTGCAGAGATCGACAGGTTGTCTTCCAGGTTGGAGGAAGGCTTCGCGATGTTCGCAAATATACCTCCAGGAGTGAGGTGGGGAGATTTGGTACTATAGTCCTAGAGAACTACATAGATTAGGCAGGGTCCTTGAGGGGTCCACCTCATGGATAAATACCTTGCTACAGGAGCCCACCATATTCAATAGTAGGATGGATTAGTGGCAGTTGATGCAGTTAGAGCCAGAGTTGTAGTTGCAAACTAGTAGCAGTCAGGTGTTGAGGATCGAAGTGTAGAGTGGCACAGTGCAGAGTCATCCGCAACACAAATTCCTTGGTGGACAGTGCAGAGGCTAGTAGCAGTCAGGTGCTGAGGATCGTAGTGCATAGTTAGCTGCAACACAAATTCCTTGGTGGACAATGCAGAGGCTAGTAGCAGTCAGAGACTCAGGAGATAGATGCATCATACTGAACTCAGTTGATTTAGTATTTTGGATGCTTCTCAATTGTACTTGTTGTAGCAACAAAAGATGAAAGGTAGATGCAGTGCAAATGCAGTGTTGGCAACAGTATGGCAGTGTCAGTAGCAACACAGATGCAACATCAGAGTTGCACAATAGTTGGTGGGCAGCAACAACTAGACATCAGCAGCGTAACAAAGATGATAAAGTGACAGAGTGTTGTGGTATGGTGTGTAGCATTAGAACAAATTCCTCGCTAAGAGGGAGTGTTGGTTTTTGTAGCATCGAATTTGTTCTAGCCACGAAATTTGGTGGAGAGGATAAAATACATGAGATCTCCAAGACCTAGAAATCGTTTATGGAAATTCCACCTAGAAGTGACTTAATTATATTATTAACCAATTTTTTAATGTTTACTAAGTCTAAACTTAGGAAAACTAGTTAATTAATCAGTATTAATTAAGCCAAGGTGAGAATCATCTATAAACTCACACGGATCAATTCCAAGATGATCCTAGTCATTGATTAAGTTTTAATCTTGGTCGTTGGTGCTCCAATAGTGGATTATAAGAGGAAGTCAATGGGCACTTGGAGAAGACACTTGAGAACACCAAAAGTTTGATTTCCTTGGCAGATCGATTTCCATAGTAGCAGCAGTCAGCTATCGCAGAGCCAATGATAGAAGCAGTGAGTGAGGGGTAGGGACAGTGATCCAGAGGAAGTTTTCCATATTCAGAGAGGTAGCAGCAAGTGACAAAAGTGATCCACGTAGAAGCAACGCAGAGATTGCTCAGAAGCTGACGCAAAGCAATTCGATTTAGCTAAGGAGGAGGTCGATTTAGTTTCAAGAGGCCGGGAAAGTCCTCCAGAGGGCCAAAGAATCACTTCCAGCAACAAAGATAGGCTAGATGACTTGCTCATAGGCAAAATCACGCCACACGCGTGAGAGAAAACGCAAAAGCTATTGAATTTCCACAACCTTGGGTCTAGGATAGAATCTTAAAATCTCTGACACTACCAAACCAAGAATCTCAACAAAGCTACTTTGCACAATGGAATATAAATAGCAGTAAATGACACATGCCCAAGTATAGACAACTTTTTACAAATTTTTCAACCCAACTTCGTTATTTAATCAACATATAATACAATTGTCTAGGGCTCCCATACAATGGATAATGGCCCTCAATTATCCACAAGTACAAGAATACAAGATATACTGACAATCAAGTTGCAGTCTCTATGTCGTATCTCGTCCTGTCGGCCCTTCGCTTCTGTTCTCCTCTCTAGCTGCCGCTTAGTCCATGAAGAGACAACACATAGAGTCTCTAGGAGGGTTGCCACCTATCACTGCTGCAAGTCACTTCTGCTTCAATGAACACAGGCTGATCCAATCTACTCTTCGAGGTTGGCCACAACTGAGCTATCCAATCTGCCAATCTAGCAGTCCACTAGTCCATCAATGTACTGCATATTAGGCTCATCAACTTCACCCAACCTTCAACTACCTCACATCCTTTAAGACACCTTGTCAAGGGCTAGTTTGGGTTGCCAACGCGCTGCCCTCCACCAGTCCAAAGGTGCCCAATACTTCCACTGTGAAATCTACTCCTAGGAGGGGCTTCTAACCATCAAGTCAAGCCCTCCAAATGGCTCCCACAGGCTGCATACAAAACTGATCCTTCTAGCAACAAACTCAACACCAAAACATCCTCACACCTATACTTGAGAGCTAGTGTACTATTGCAGTCCTACAATTCTAGTTAGGGCATCCATGCATACCCTAACATCTCTCTCAAATCACTGCAATGACCTTAGAAACAATGTGGTTTCCCTTACCTTTTCAATTGCCTTCCACGTTGTCTGTTCCTTGCATCTACTCTTGGAAATAAGCCTTACGACCCTCCTAACATGCCCAAAATAGGCCTGCATTGCCTCTGTTGTGACCACAGGGTCTGTGGCTTACTAACACAAGGATAAACCACCCCTAATCTAGCACCAAACAACCCAGAATTAATGTGGCCTGCCTCTATTGTACTTCGGCCTTCTTTAACCAACAAAACAATCCTTAAAACTTACCATCAACTACTCGGCCTTCTCCTTCTTGGACAACGGCTACAACAGGTGATGATTCTCTATGAGATGCTACACTTGGATGCTCTAAATGAGCCTCACACACCTCATATTTATATCATTCAATGAATCTTTGCCAACTATCAACAAGTCCTCCTAAAGCCAAGCCAACTTGTACAAAACATGACAGTGACATTTAAAAATTAATATCTCAAGTTCTAGAGCTCCAATTTGAGTGATTTTCGAAGCGTTGGATTCGCCACGCCATCCTCTATCAACTCAAATTTTCTCATGCCCATATGTCTCATGGTTTTGGCCCAACGCCTTTGGATGCAAAACCCCAACCTTAGGTTCCAAGCCCACAAATGATTTTTGTGGCGCTTCAACCTTTGAACCTCGAACCCTAGGGCTTGGAGTACCTCCCAAGCTACTCAAAAATCAACACTCCCTCTTAGTGAGGTAGGTACTTCCAATACTAGGAAGTACCTCATCATCATCATCACTACTCACAACATTCGCCCAACTCTTGGCGCTCACCACTGCAACAATCCCTGTAGTATGAATTATGCCTCTCTCGGAAGTGTTGTTGTCACTCGAAGCATCCTGCTTCTTCTTCTTCTCTTGGAATGTCTTCTATTCTCTCCATGGTTCCTTCTTGGCAGTTACAGGAGCGCCCTTGCTCCCCACTGACTACGCGCTCTTCTTGGGCTATAAAATCTCCCTCTGAATCTGCAATCTCCTGCTAGAACTCGAATCCCTTTCAGCCTCTAGAATCTGGACCTTTTTTGGAACCTGTACCTACCCCTCTAAAGCCCGCACCTGTACCTGCTTCTCTGGAACCTGCACCTGGTCGTCCTGCTTCTTCTTCCCAAGATCCATAGGCTTACCCGTTAGCCTATATAGACCATGCTCTCTAACTCCAAGCATAGTACCTGCGGAGCTAGATCCTCTGGGCTTGAGTCTTGCCTTCCTATCCTGGAATAAGACCTCAAATCCCTTCTTCTCGATCATCAAGATAGATATGATGCTATATCTAAGTCTTGGTACAAATAGTATATCCTGGACCTGCATCACTCATCCCGTCTCCATCTTGAATGACACAACCCTCGATCCTCAGATCGACTTCTGACTCTTGTCGCCCAACACCATGTGCAACTTCAAGTCCCATTCAGCTAGAGTCTCGAAAACCTCATGTGACCTTGTCATATGTTTCGACACACCATTGTCCACGTACCATCCATCCTCATCAATAGTACCCTGCAAGAAATGAGAAATCATAGCAAAGTCCTCCGCCTCTAATCCCCTGATGAGAGCATCTATCGCAGCAGAAGTGGCAACACCGGTGACCTGCTTCCCTTTCTTCTTCTCGTCATCTCCCGTCTTCTTCTTCATTAGACATCTCGACGAAAAATGACTCATCAAGCTGTGAAAATTCTAAGATGGAATCCTATTGCAGCAACTGGTATTATTTCTCCTAATTGTTAATTAATTTAACAATTTATCTACTACGACAAATATCAAAATAAACACACCACAATCTTAACAAATAAAATATTGCGGAAAAATAATGCGCCGAAAACTGAGAAATACTAGCACACACACATAAAATATGAGACAATTATTGTTATACAAATGTCCTAACCCAACTTGGGAAAATCGGTGCAACAGTGAGGGTTTTTATTATTATGCAGCACTGAAAATCTGAGTACAATCTAGATGCCTGAAACTAGCAATCCACAGCAAGAAAATCTAGGCAAAATTATTGAAAGAATTTACCCTTCCTCCACAAGCAATCCCGGCACAACTTGCCTACAGAAAACTCAGCGTCCTGAAGCTTCTGCGTCACCCTCTGTGCTGGAATGCGCAGTCACTATGACGTCTAGCCTCTGACTGGTCTTTGATGAAGTCATTCTGCCTTCTGATGTTGAGAAATTCGTCCCTCCAGTTGTCTGAATCCTTTGCCCGACCTTTGGATCTGAGAACGACTTTCTCTCTAGCAAATCGAACTGCCCTCTCTGAAGCTACTGCGCAGAGATCTACGCTGCTTACTGGGATAACTCGGCCTTCTTGCTGCTGCCTCTCCGGATCTGGAAAACTTCCTCTAGATCACTGTCCCTGCCACTCACTCACTGCTTCAATCTCTGGCTCTCTCTAGCAACTAACTGCTACTACTTTGGAAATAGATTTGCCAAGAAATTAAGCTGCTCAAGTGTTTTCTCCAAGTGCCCATCAACTTCCTCTTATAATCCACTATTGGAGTTGCAACGACCAAGATTAAAACTTAATCAATGGCTAAGATCATCTTGGAATCGATCCATGTGAGTTTCTAGATGATTCTCACCTTGAATTAATCAACACTGATTAATTAACCAGTTTTCCTAAGTTTAGAATTAGGAAACATTAAAAAATTGGTTAATAATCTAATTAAATCACTTCATGAAGATAGTTTGTGAAAGTGTTTGGCTCCATAAAATGTTTAACATCCAGGAAGGTCAAAGCTCAGGTATGATGTGATGTGAGGTAGGAGCCCTGCAGCTACAACCTAGATCTCCATGAAAGAACAAGTAGCTGATGATTGAGACCAATTCGCATGTCTCCTATTATTGCACTTGGTTGCCTTCTATTGTGTATTGGATTTATTGTTCTATCTACAATTGCTCATTGTCACTAGAAGAATAAGTTTGTTTAAAAGTGATGCTAATTGAAGAAAGAATTGGGCTAAGTGATTACACTAGCATAGAACAGTGGAAAATAAACAAAAGGTACATTAATTAATTTATGTTGGCTAAACTATTGATTTATTTAAAGTAAGTGACTTCATGATTAAATTGTGATAGTCAGATCTAAGGAGATATGCAAAGATCTCGTCATGAATTATGAGGTTGACATTGTGGATTACGAGGTTGGGGAAAATTGATAAAAGTATTGCTTGGAGAGAAGATGGCACACATTCCTAAGCAACACACTTCAAGAGATGTTGGCACGCATACCAAGGAGCAACAGTGAGGAAAAGAGAGGGAAAAGGGACAAACACGCAAACCTGTTGAATTTTCTACAAGAAACACAGTGGAAACCAATTTTCTAATCTGATAATTACTAGCTAATGATCTTTAACAATTTAACTTATGCCAATGATATAGTTGAGCAATTATACACAAAAAATTTCAACAGTAAATGTACTAAAAACTCTAAGATCATAAAGAGACAACCATGCACAACTGAGAACAATTTTTCCCTGGGAAACCCAAACTTGGGAGAAAACCCAACAACTTTTCTTCTAGGAGAATTATTCTTCAACAAGGTTTACAAATCCAAATTGTCTGAAAATTTGTGCCAAAATCCAAGTCCAAATACTAGTGAAACATGGTCAATTCCGAGAAAGTCAATGTTGGTCAAACTAGCCAAAAATACAGAAGTCAACATACAACAATCAAAATTTCGGTCAATGATCAAGCTCAATCCTACAATCAATGTCTTGTGGTCAAGGCCCTCCAGTCAGATCTATTGAATTTTCCTTGGCATTTTAGAATTAGGTCTATGCCTAAAAACGCGATCACAAACACACTAAAATGCCACAACAGCAAGCACTTTGCACAACTGAAAATGTACAACAATGAATCAATGAAGTACACAAGAATTTATGCAACCCAAAACTTGCTTGTATTACAACTTTAATACAACAAAAATAGGGCTCCCATACTAGGGATCATGGCCCTTAAAATTAGCCTTGATACAAGGAAAAGTACAGCTTGATGTCAATAACACTTGACACTCAATCTACCCAAGAACAAGAACTTGACTTACTTGTTGATGAAACACTTACCACAACTCTTTCAATATCCACCTATCTTGAACACCTAGCAGGTCCTTTGCCACCTATACTTGCAGAGAATATGTTGCTCCAATACCTTTACCCTAGCTGCTCACAAGGTCCTTTGCAGCTTCATATGTGCTTGCACATACCAACTCCACAAATCTGCCCTCTAATAGTGGAATTGCTCCTCCAATATCACTGACGTAGGGTCTTCAACAAACAACCCTCACAACAATGATTTGACACTTCAATCACTGTCCTTGGGGCACCAAAAGTTTGCCTCCACACAATGTCTATGTTTCTCTTTAGATCACTGTTCATGGGCTACAAATATACTAGCACTTCATGGTCCCTTCACTCCATCAAAGTGACTGCACATAGCCCTCTAACCTCTGTACTAACACGCCATAGTAGGACATAATTTTCACACATCACTTCAACATCTTACCTCCAACGAATACACCAACCCTTCTCTCTATCCACTAGCTTGCATCTTTTTTTCAAACCTAAGGTTGGTTTCGACCCTCTTTAGGATTAGTCAACACCACATAAGCCCTGCGCAAGTGACTGAGGTTCTACGACCCTTATCACAGAGATAAAAACAAACTTTACTTCACCTTCTTAGGGTCTGGACCCTCTCCTCCATGCATAAAATACTAGAGCGAATATCAATAGAATTTTGGATAGACTTTCATGTGGCTACATATCATAGAAGGAGCCTTAACTAGGGCACAAACCATCTCAGAACAAACATCTCAAGAACTTGCATAATAGACCTTCTTAAGGGCACAAAAATCACAGAGATAGATGTCCTACACCTGGGCAAACTCAACCATCAAACAGACATTATATGTACCACAAATGCTCCAGCTCAATCCTTCATAAGGTCTATGGCTCTCTTGAGGTAACTCACACTTCTTTGGGCAAATATCACTCGAGAAGAGATGTTATACTTGATGCCAAACGAGCTCCATCTTAATCCTACTTATAGTGTTCTTGGTAGAGTCACTTTTCACCAAGAGTCATGTCCTTAATCCAAGCTAACCTGAGCCTACATGCTCAAACACCATTATCATAAGGAATAAAATTCTTCTTATTGACTTCTGCCCTCTCCATTGTAGCCCTAGGAGCCCTTTATCCCATCAAAGGTGGCCCTCATGCATCTAATAGAATAAACAATGATTTTCACTTGGGTATTTCATCCACTGCTTTGGGTACAAAGATGACCACCACTTGGATACACTGCCCACAAAATCACATTTTTGTGGGTCAATTCCTCACAAACCCAGTAGCTCGGTGGTTGTGGGAGTACCTCCCAAGCTACACATTTCAACCAGATCCATACTGTAGTCAAATCTGGTCAACAATAAAACTCGACCAAACTCAAATTTGGTCAACTTTCAGTCAATTCAACTTCTATCTATTCCCACATGCGCCAACTCTAGAAGAGAGAGGATGTGATCATTGAGTGATCAAGGTGAAATGTCACATCATATATATATACAAGTCGAATGAGTGAATTTTGACAAGGGGAAACACCCTTTCATGGTGGGGTTGACTTTCCATTTTGAGCCTACATGATGCCCAAAAAATATTTTTTATTTATTTTAATTTTCACAAATCTTCTAGGCAGACTTAGGTGACCTTTTGGCATGCGTGAATACATCTGGACACTTCACAAAAAATCAACACTCCCTCTTAGCAAGGGAGGTATTCTCCTTGGCTTGTAACATACTTCCCCTTAGCTAAAATGTCTCCTTCATAAGAAAAGTTGATGCATGTCTATTAATCACTCCATCCTGGAGTAGGCAATGTGCATATCTCGGGCCATTTACACCTAGCCAAATTAACATGGCTCAACCAAAGTTCTATATGGCTCCTTAGAAAAATGTATCAATCTCCTCTAGTCAAATCAGCATGATCCAACCGAAGTCAATCATGCCTCCTCAAGAGAAAATATACCCCTGGACATTTCACCCCTGACCAAATGGCCCAACCAAGGTCCTTTATGGCTTCTCAGGTGAATTTTATCTATCTCCTCTGGTCAAAATGAGGGTTGCAGGGGAGCATCCCCCCCCCAATCTGCTTCCAAAGCATGCTTTGCTCGTGAGTGAATTTGGAGAGACCTCGAGAGCGCGCTCCCTAAAAAAATTTGTGCTCCCTGCCTTTCTGGGACTCTCGTTCGCTCCTGGAGCAATTTTTTTTAAGTAGGGAGCAGTCGAGGAGCGATTGCTCCGGACTGCTCTCGAATTAAAAAAATCGCTCCTTGTGGAAGGAAATCGTACAATTAGTTTTTTTTTTTTTTAAGGAGGGAGGGGAGGGGCCAAAAGAAATAGAAGGCCTTCTCCCCTCCCATAATGCATCATTTGCATATTGAGAGAGAAAAAGAGGGCTTTTGGAGCTTGAGTTGAGGAGGTCAACCATGAGTGAGAGGAAGATTGAGGGGGTTGCTTGAAGAGCTTGAGGAACTTGCAAGAGAGATTGGAGCTCAAGATTGAAGGCACCTGTTGTCGGGCAGATTGTCTAGGCACCGCGACAACGCTCAGACCGGGCGCTGTCACCGTGATCCCCGATCTCTCCGTTTAAGCCGCCTTCCTAGGCTAAGGGGGTAGACCCTATGGGATAAAAGAAGACCAACTAGTAATCAGCTGGCTTGGGAAACACGCGAGGTAAAACAAGCACCTGAAGATTTTAATGATGGATAACTTGATGGATTTAAATGATTAAATCATATAAAGTAAATGCCAAAACAAGACACGACCACAAGATAGTAATAATTTTAGACCAATGCCTTCATTAATAAAACAAGCTATCCAGATCGATTTTCAATATGTGATGAAAAAGTGACGATAATCCACATATGCCCAAAAAAAAATTCCAGATTTAAAACAATTGTCATTTTTGACCATCATAAAATAAAACATTTAATGACACTAAAGAACTTTATATTTGAACTTTAATTATTCTTTAGGCCATAATGCTTAATGGTAACCGAAAAATTTAAGATCTTTTAAGGTGATAAAAAGGGCTAAAAAATAAAAATTTTAATAGGCCATAGGCCACATTTAAAAAATTTTAACATTAAAGCGCAAATCCCTTTTGTTTAGTTTTTAATCACCAAAATTTTTATGACTTTTTAAATGTTTATGATTTTATAAATTTTTAGACTTCTAATTTTGAAAATTTTAATTTTTTTTTTTTTGAGGATTTTAAAAGTTTTTATTTTTATTTTTTCATTAAAATAAACAAAAGTATCTAAATCTAAACTAAATGAAAATGAAATTTAAAACTAACACTAAATATATACAAATAAAATGAAATTTAAAACTAAAACTAAAAGAAAATTTATTAAAATCTAAACTTACCATACACATTATGAAATCATGCCCTGGAACAGAAATAACCCTAGCCCAAAAGAATCGAAGTGAATTGTTGTCTCTTCTGCAGGTTTGTGACGGCGAGAGCTCGCAGACAAAGGGCAATGATGGTAGCTCGATGGCAAGTCGAGGGGATAGCAGAGGAAAGAAAGCCGCGGGGGGAGCTATGTGATGAGGCTCGGGCTTGTAGAAGGGATCTGCGGAGCTATGAGGGAGTTAGATGCAGGTTTGAAAGGGCGTTGGACGAAAAGGTGAGGCGATATGCAGGTAACAAGGGAGCTGGTGAGCGCAGCGAAGGCCAAGGAATGAAACGCGTGAGGGGAGAAGTTTTCGGATGAGGAAGAAAGGTAGCAGTCGAAGGAGCGGTGGAGTCGTGGAGCGATGAGAAGATGCATGGAAGGGACAACATGCAGAGGGATAGTAATGGCAGCGTTAAAAGCTATGTGGAGTTGGCAGTGGACACGTGAGGATTCGGTGGATGGGGACTGCGTGCCACAACGTGAGGGTTTTAGGAGAGGCGTGGGTGGAGAAGAGGTGATTGCATGAGGAACAGAGGGAGAATGAGCAGCTGGAGGAATTATGCAGGAGAGATAGCAGAATGAGGCAGCTGAGTATGGTGATGCGATGAATGGAGTTACGTAGAGATTGATGCAGGTTTGCATGGGAAGTTGAACGAATACGCAGAAATCTAGAGAAGGCCAGTGTCTAGATGAGATTGTTGGGCAGCATAGGGAGCGTGGCAGCAAATGAGGGTTCAGTGAGGGGTTTTCTGCATTGAAGATGAGACCAAATGGGAGATGAATACACAGGGGACTGCAAGGGAAAACGCTGGACAAATGAAACGTTGGAGAGTTTGGCAGTTGAAGCGTATAAGGGAGTTGTGGATTCGATACAACGACAGAGAAATGACTGCGTGGAGAGTGTTTGGAGTGAGCATAATGGGCGAGGGAGCACCCAGGCAATAGGAAAAAGCTGCGGACCCTGGAAAATTTCGAAATTTTATGCAGCATGAAACCCCACCAGGCAACAAATCTGAAGAAACCGATCAGAAAACAAATGGTTGGAAAACCCTTTAAAATTTACCAGAACTCTTTTCCAAAAGTCTTAATTTAAAATCTTGAATCCGCTACTTCAGATTGTCAAATGAAAAACCCACAAAATTTTCCAGATCTTAAAATAGATACCCTTGCAAGAGCTGACTTTGAGGCCAGATCTTACCCTCCAGGGCCTAGATCTTGCTTCAAACAAAAATCTCCTCTTCAGACCTACAACCTGCAATAGCAAAACAGAATACCCATAAACAATATATGCAAGAAACAAAACTAAAAAACCTAAAACTAGCTAAATAATTACAGTATTCACAGTTTGAAAGCTCTAAATAGCCAGATTTGTCAGTATGCCACAGTAATATTTTCAAAATTTTAAGTTCGATATGAGGTGCTGTAGAAAACCCTTCATGCATCAGCTGCAGAAATTCTAATGATAAGCTCGGGATCAAAACCAACTAGGCTCTTCAGAAAATGCAATCCAGGTGTTGGCTAGTTCGGCCGAGAACTTCCTCGAATGCTCGGTAAACTCAAAATCAAGGATATCCTGCACAGCTTAATTCAACCATTAACAAAGAGGGAGAAAACGATACTAAAATCCAGATCTAATGGAGATACCTGCCATCATATTCAGAAATTTAACTACCATTCAAACCTTAGCGACTAAACAAGATACATGTGTTTAAAACCACTCTTCATAAAGCTATCATCAATGGCTGAAATTAAAATCATGCACAAAAATAAAACATCTTACAACATTTCCGGAAGAGCAACACCGGCAAGATTTCAACCCCAAAGTCTTTCTTTATTGTACATGAAAAATGACTACAAGAAAGCTTTCTTTAGCACAAGACTCACAGATCCAATGATTTCAAATGACCCCTGACACCCTATTTAAAGAAAAAATCCCAACGGCTAGTTTGAGTGATCCATGTTAAAGTGATCTCGACAGTCGATAAGGATCAAAATCTCTTTTAATCTCATCCGTCGAAAATTTTAAATGTTGAGGAAATTTCACATTTTAATATAAAATTTTAAAATTTTCCATTTACTTCCTCAAACTTTAACTTATTATTATTTTATTTTTTATTTTTTATATTTTTTATTTATTTTTTAATTTTATTTATATTTTTTTTAAAGGGCCCCGGATGCGAGTGACCTTATTAGACAGTTATGAGATGGAACGGGCAAGCAGCGTGAGCCACTTGCCCGCCATGAACCCCTGCACCGTGTCCACATGGGAGATTGTTCACAACCGACGGCGCTGGTACATTAACCATCGAACGCAGCACAGGAGCATTAACACTCCACCCACCTTCGCCTGCAACACGGGGTTCGGCCCCTCGGCTCTTATGGCGGCCACAGTTAATGCGAGAGGGCTTCGAGGTAGAGGCATTTGCAATATTAAGGGCAGCAGCAAAGAATTCGCCATGTTATTGCAGGCTGGGTTTGAGGTTTTACTGTTACCTATGATGCTGTGGAGGTGGAAGTTGGGTCTGAACTTTCAGGCCACTTCCTCTCCCCCGGACTCCTGGACCACCTCGAGCCTCCGTCTTTACGTTGGTTTCATATGCGTCCTACTGAACCCTCCTCAGTCTGTTACTAACCATCCTCTGTGTCGTTCAAATTCCTTTTTGGCCCTGAACTCCCCTGCAATCATGGTCCGCCCTCGACAACGTATGCTCAGCCGACGCGGCTCGTCCCGTGGCGGGTCTTCGCGCCCTTCTGCGGCTGAGGATACCTCCCTCCATTGCCATTGCCACTGTCTCTACCCGTATACTGCGGGCGCGAATGCTCTTAGGCCAAGCGAATTCTTGCCAGCGAATTCACCGGGGTCCTCTACCTCGCCCTCCTTCGGCTCTGCTGTTTTCACCTTCAACGCCTCTCTGAACCGCCCCAGAATCAATGCCCATGTCTCTGTGCTCTTCATTGAAGAAGCCCAAGAAGAGGGCAAGTCCAGTGCACAAAGGGAGAATTCTCCACCTGATGAATCCAGGAGAGCCATGGAGACGCCCTCTGCTGTTCCTGTGAAGGATTCAGAAGAACCTGTCAGTCAGAGAGTTGATGCTGGGAAAGACCCTGTCACGGCGACTGCAGAGGAGGTTCTACAGCAGGAAACAGAGGAGTATGGATGGTGCAGGATCGTGGAGGAGGTTCCGGAAGACTAGTCGCGTTTGCTCTCCAGGTTACGTGGCTCACTATGATGGAATTTTGTCCATGTGTCCCCGTGTCAACTTGTCCATGTGTCAATGCGTCTTGGTGTCTAAGAGTTATTGTGTCATGGTGTCGGTTTGTTATGGAGTCTACGCTACAAGGCAATGTCGATGCCCAGGTTTTGCCTATCAAATTGGTCGGTGCTCTGTGTCACAATATGTATTTGAAAGTCCCCTGCGAGGGAATGTTTTTTGGTTAAATGAAATGCCTGTTTTTGAAGTCCCCTGTGAGGGAATGTTTTTTGGTTAAACTAAGCATGCAGCTGCTCCACGCTGCTAAATTCACCAGGCAGCTGGTTCTTTATGATAGCAAGAATGTAATTGTATCCTGTTTCTGTAAATAATAGATTAATTTTACCGAGAAAAAAAAAATATTTTATTTAAAGGGACCCTCGAACTTAAACTTTGGAAAAATCACCTAGGACCTAGGACTTATGAGGGGATAAAACAATTTCTAACCCTCAAAACACTTTACATCATGATTTTTACATTTTTACATCTCAGGGGGGGAAGACCCATTTGACATAGACCCTCATAGACCACTCAGTTTTGCGACACAAATATAATCTAACAGATCAAGCGATTTGTAATAACCTAACCAAATAGTTAGGATTATTCCCAAATCACTTTTACATAGACTCGATTTAGCGCACTAGGACTCCCCTAAGATTCTAATGACAAAATCCATTCCGACTTTGGGGTTAGGCTGAAGGAAAACTCTGCTGATCATGAATCAGTGAGACAAAAAACCTTCTGGAATGTAGATCATCACTAGAAAATTAGGTTTACCTAGGTAATTACATACATGATACAGATCTGCTAAGATTATTTACAATTCACACATGCAAACTGGGCTTACAACATAACGTGATCGGGCTAATGATGATAGTCGAATGGCATAGACACGTTGATCAGGTGCTATCCCTTTCTTCGAAAAAAGGGGGTGTATTGTTATGGGTAGTTGACACGTAGTGGTCAACAACACCAATGGAGAGCCAAAGAGGTAGGGTCTAGACTCTAATTCCATTCTTTTTTACTTGTCCATGTGGCAATAGCATTTGTGTTTTTTATATGTTCATTGTTGAATGAAAGATGTTCTCTTCTCTCTTCCCCATTCCCATTCCTCCTAGATTTTATTGCAGGAAAGAAACTATAACTCCACCAAACATCATGGCTATATGGCTTGGCATTCTCTTGATGTCGGTTCCTTTTTTTGTTATGATGGTGTTTGGGAGTAGGAGTGATGAAGAGGATGAAGAATTGGGTAGTGGTGGATTTGAAAACCCTAGAGAGGAGGAGTACCAAGAGGAAGAGGAGGAGGATAATGAGTGGAGATGATGAGAGCAAAAAAACCAAAGTAGACCAAACCCCCTTATCGAAATATGTTACTAGGCTTTTGGAAGGGAAAGGGGGTGGAACCACTAAATTTACATGCCCCCATTGCAAAACCACTTTCATAGGTTCATACACCCATGCCAAAAAGCATCTCTATGGGAAAATGGCATGGGATGGAAATAAACAAAAAGGAATCAAAACTTGTGGAAGTGTGTCACAACAACAAAGAGCCAAATACACAAGGGAAGAGGAGGAAGCCCAATAAAAATCTAAAAGATCAAAGGGTGACTTTGAACATGACACCACTAGCCCATTATCACATAGACTAAGAACTCCATCAACATCCACCAATGGTAGTGGATATGGAGGCACAAGCATAGACATCCCCTTGAGGCGTAGAACCATATCAGATTTCCTTGATCAAAGGTGTAGAGATGATGTGGATGTAAAAATTTTCCAGTTTCTCTATGCATGTGGGATACCATTCAATGTTCTTCACTCACTTTATTGTCATGAAATGGTTGGCGTCATCAATGATGCCCCTAAAGGATACAAGAGCCCTGGGTATGATAGGGCTACAACTATGGGACTTGATTATGAAAAAGCCAAAATAACACATGCTCTCGTTAAATTGACAAATTCTTGGAATGACTATGAGGTATCTAATGGTTGGACAAATGTAAAAGGCAAGCCATTGATAAGTGTTCTTGGTGTGTTTGTTATTGGTGCAGTCTTCCTTTCAGCACATGATTACTCTGAAAAGATCATGACCACCATCAACATTGCATAACCATTACTTCAAACAAAAGAAAGTATTGGGCCATACAATGTCATCCAAGTCATCACTGATTATGCTTCTAATTGTAAGGTGATGGGAGCAATCATTGAGGATAAATACCCCATCATATTTTGGTATGGGTGTTTGGTTCACACAATGAACCTTTTGATGCATGATATTATTAAGAACAAAGAACCTCAATACAAATGGATTGGTGATTTGTACAAGAGAGGCAAGAGAGTAATATAATTTATTACCAATCATAGCAATACCCATGGACTTTTCCGCAATCACTCAAGGTTGGAGATGTTGAAGCTTGGGAAGACTAGATTTGCTAGTTATTACCTCACCTTCAGGCGCTTTTTGAAGGTAAGAGATTCATTGGCTAGCATGGTATCAAGTCAACACTGGTAGGTATTAAAGGACATGGCTCCAACCGCAATTGACAAGGAAGGTTTTGAAGAGGTGGAGGAGGCTTCTCTTGACGGTCTGTTTTGGGGACGTGTGAGGGAAGTTTTGCAATACACCAGGGCCATTTATAACATGATTTGTTTTGCAGATATAGATGCACCAGTGATTGGGGAGGTGTATGAGCAGATGGATAACATGTTGGTCAAAGTAAAAGATATTATTCAGCCAAAAAAATACACCTTGTATGATATTATTTACAATTTTGTGTATGCACGGTGGGATAAACTTAATGTTCCACTACATGCCTTGGTGTATATCCTTATGCCGAAATATTACTCTCCATCTTGGTTGGGAAAACCTGCACCTAGGGGTGTGGTTAGGAGAAAACCCCATATTGATCTAGAGGTACAAAATGGGTATATGACAGCATTAGACACGCTGGTCCTTGACTAGGAGTGTGCTAGATTGCGTGGTGAATTAGGCAAGTACTTAACTAGCACTAGAATGTTTGGTTCTTTGCATGCAATGGCTGATAGGGACAAATTGAATGTTGTCACATGGTGGGACATGTAAGGTGGCGATGGACTTTTGGCAAAATTAGCAAAAAAAGTGCTTTCATAGGTTGTAAATACTTCTTTCGTAGAGAGGTGTTGGAGCACCTATAGCTTCATCCATAATGTGAGATGAAACTGCCTCAATGAAAACCAAGCAGAAAGCTTGGTTTTTGTGCTCTACAAATTGAGGTTGTTGACACATTATTGTGAGCGAGCTCATGCTCATGGATTCCTCTCTCCAAGAGGTGTAGGATTGATCTAGAGATCATCTGATTTTACCATGTAAAAATGAAGTTATGAATTTATTTTGATTATGGACAAATTGTCAAGGTCGGCCAACAAACTTAAGTAGGTTCAGAATCCCAACAGTCGCGTCTATTCATCCTCAACGTTTGCTATAAATACATGATGCGTTAGCCTCATTTGGACACACTCATCTTCACACTTCTCTCTCTCTCTCTCTCTCCTCATTGATTGGGTGCAGATTTCTAGGCCTCTCTCTTTCCACATGTTCGAAATTTCAAGAGGTCGAAATTTAAGGAGAACGAAATTTCAGGAGGCCGAAATTTCAAGAGACCGAATTTTTTGACATTTTGACCATGCGTTGACCAGCAACATTGACATGTTTCACTGCATTTTTGGGTGAGATATTTCTGTTTGGGCAGGCCACATTTCTGGGCACAAAAATTGAGGTCAAACGTTGACTTTGACCAGTGTTGACTGCAACTAGGGCTGACCGCAGGGTTGGCTGTTTGACCAGGTTTGATGGGACTATTTTGGGCTATTTTGAGTTTTGATTCATCTTGCTGTTTGGAGGCCAAAGTTGACTGAAGTTGACCAAATTGTTGAGGGTCAAATCTGCCCTGTTGACCAATGTTGACTTTTCTTGTTAGGGCTCTTTTACTCCTGTTACAAAATATCACATTTGTAAATTGTACTATCTCTCTTTGCTGAACTATTGAAGACTATAAGAAGATTTGATTAAGGGTTTCCCCACATTGGGGTTTGTCCCTTGTTGGTGCCACATCTTGTGTCCTCTTGTCTTGGCTTGTTTTCTACTGTTTATGTTTATGTTCTATCTGCATTTTACTATCATGTTGATGTGATTGCTAATCTAGATATTGATATTGGGCTAATAAAGAAATTGAAGTAAAATTAACATGGTATTGGAGCTGAGGTGAAGACAAAGCCCAAGCAAGAGTGAAAGAACAATCACCAAAGACAGTTGGACAAGGACAAAAAACTCAATGGGTTCCTCATCCTACTTCCCCGCAGAAGACAAGCTCCATGATAAATCTGACTATCATGGATGGAAGATGTCGCTTGATTTGACTTTGGAAGAAAAAGAAGTGATGGATTATGTGTAGAGTAAAATACCTGAACCTCCTTCAAATGCACCGACTGTTGCGAAGACCAAGTACAATAGAGATGAAGTCAAAGCGAAGAAGATTATCAAGGATTCCATTGACAAGCATCTGGTGGCTAACATCTCCGAATTGAGGACCTCCAAGGAGATCTACGACAGGTTGGTCGGCATGTTCAAGGTTAGTAATGCTAATCAAATTCTATTTCTCAAGAATAAGTTGAAGGATATTAAGAAGGGAAAGGATGAGGACATTCAATCCTATTTCTTGAGGATTACTGAGATCAAGAATGATCTACTCTTGATTGGAGAAGTCATTGCTGATAGGGAACTTACTCTCACCACCCTTGGAGGACTCCCACCTGAGTGGTATGTATTTAACACCACTATACTCAACAATGATCGAATTCCAGGGTTTGAAGAACTGATGTCGAGATGCATTCAAGAAGAAACAAGAATGGTGGAGCAAAAAATGCCTTCTAATAGAAGCAACCCACTGCATTCTCCGCTCATGCCAAAAGGAAAAATAATGCAAGGTCTAAAGGTTATGTCCATGGAAAGCCTGGATCTAAGGGAGGAAGGAAGGGCAGGTGCTTTGTTTGCAACAAGTTTGGCCACTATGCAAGGGAGTGTCCAAATAGAAGGGACACATCGCACGATGATGATCACAATCATTCCAGAGGCAACTTCAACAACAACGATCAAAGGAATGGCAGGTCCAATGGCAAAGGAAAAAGGAATGCGAGACATCAAAGAAATGGTCAACCCTCCAAGAAATCAAGGAACTCCAGGTATGAAGAATCAAATGTTGTTAACAATAAGCAAAAATAGTACTAGCTTATATCACCCCTCTCCACTGCCTTTCCTCCGGACACTTTGGGAAATTGGCTGATTGACAGTAGTGCCTCAAGGCACTTTGTTGGATACAAGGAAGCCCTCTTTAATCTGATAGAAAAGGAGACAAACTTGGAGATCATCCTTGGAGACGAAGCCACCTATCCTGTGAAGGGAGTAGGGAATGTTACCGTTGAATTGAATCAAGGTAACACTATTCATTTGCAAGAAGTACTATATATACTTGATCTCAAGAAGAACCTGGTGGTGTCCATTTCAGCCATGGAGGACAAATGATTCAAGGTGGCATTCATCGATGGAAAGGTATGTGTTTGGAAAATAAATTTTAAAGATGCTTTTACTCTTGGGTTTAGGGTTAACACTTTGTATCAAGTTGGAGGAAGTCCATTGGGAGCCATGTCTTGCGACACATGTCTACAATCTGAACTCTGGCACTAGAGGTTTTCCCATCTTCATTATAAGGCCCTCCCCGATGTGAGACAGATGGTGACTGGTATGCCCGAGTTCAAAGTAGAGCATGAAGGTATGTGCCGAAGGAAAACTTACAAGGGGACCATTCCCCTCAAGTAATGGCAAGACCACAGACATATTGCAATTGATCCACTCCGACATATCTAGTATGATGCCTGTAAACTCTTTGGGAGGATATTTATATTATCTCACCTTTATGGATGATTATTCTCGCAAAATCTGGATCTACTTCTTGAAGAAGACGAATGAAGTGTTCACTTGGTTCCGACACTTCAAAGCCTTTATCGAAAACCAATCCGAGAAGAAAATCAAGATATTGAGGACTGATAATGGGACTGAGTACGAATCCAATGAATTCCAAGATTATTGCAAAGAAGCTGGCATTAAGAGGGAGACTACAACACCATACACTCCTTAGCAGAATGGTGCGGCTGAAAGGAAGAATTGAACTATTGTAGAAGTTGTTCGTGCCATGCTTCATGATCAAGGGCTTTCGAAGTTCCTATGGGTTGAAGCTGCAAATGCCACTGTGTATGTTCAAAACCGATGCCCTCCTCAAGCATTGGACTCCAAGACTCTCGAAGAAATGTTCACTAGTAAGAAATCCGATGTCTCTCATTTTAGAATTTTTGGAAGCCCCGTATATTTTCATGTGCCGAAAGAGAAAACAAGCAAATTGGGTACATCTAGGAAGAAAGGAATCTTTGTGGGCTACAATGAAAATTCTAAGGGATATAGAATTTATGTGGCTGGTCAAAGGGAAGTTGAGATAAGTCATGATGTCAGCTTCGACAAAGATATGGCCCTCAATAAGATCAACAACCTTTCTGTCCCAAGGAAGGACAAAGAAGCTGACAACAGAAAACAAGGTGCAAAAGAAATGAAACAATGCCATATGTTGATGAACCTATGGATCCTATTGATCTTCCTCCTCAAGAGCCCTCCTCCTCCAAAAGGAGACCCTCATTGCTTAGGGAGACTCTTGAAGATCCCGAGAGACATATTGCACCAAGGGGGACCTTTTGTGAAAGCAAGAAGCTGAACATTTATCAAGGATACTTGACCGTCATGAGCACTATCATTCAAAATGAGCCTTCATCATTTGAAGAAGTCGTGAAGCAACAAGTATGGAAGGATGTTATGAATGAAGAATACAAGTCAATTATGAAGAATGATGTCTGGGATGTGGTCCCTAGACCCTAGGGAAAATCGATTGTCACCCCTAAGTGGCTCTACAAAATCAAGCATGGAGCTGATGGAAGTGCAGAAAAGTTCAAGGCTCACTTTGTTGCTTGAGGCTTCTCTCAAAAAGGAATGTGTAGATTACGATGAGATATTTGCACCTATTGCTCGATACACCACCATCCGCTTGATCATAGCCCTTACTGCCTCGCAAAGATGGAACCTACATCAAAGGGATGTCAAAATCACTTTCGGGCATGGTTCGATCAAAGAGGAAGTCTATGTGGAACAACCCAAGGGGTTCGAGGTTCATGACTGAGAATCTCATGTATGCAGGTTGAAGAAAGCTCTTGGATTGAAGCAAGCACCCCAGGCTTGGTATGAGAGGATCGATAGCTATTTGATGACGCTGAGATTCACTAGAAGTGAAGTCGATCCGAACCTTTACTTTAAGGTTGAAAATGATAAACCTCTCATTCTAGTACTTTATGTGGACAACCTCTTTCTGACAAGTGCAGACCCTCTCATTTACAAATGTAAGAGGGAGTTGGATTTTGAATTTGAGATGGACCTAGGACCGATGCATTACTTCCTAGGGTTGGAGGTCTGGCAAAAGGCAAGTGAAATTTTCCTATCTCAAGGAAAATATGTTGTGAAGATATTGGAAAGATTTGGGAGGTGGACTGCAAGCCTGTGACTACCTCGATGGAACTTAACTTTAAGAAGTTATGTGGTGGTGTTGCTGGACCTGAATTGGGAAATGCTTCTGAGTATTGTCAACTCATAGGAGCATTGATGTTCTTGGTGAACTCCCGTCCAGACATATGTTTTGCAGTTAACACATTGAGCCAATATATGGTTGAGCCTCATCATATACATTGGATTGGCGCTAAGAATCTTTTGAGATATCTTCGGGGCACAATCATTCATGCACTGAGATACACTGTCGGAGATGTGAGGTTGCATGGTTATTTTGATGTTGATTGGGCTGGCAGTGTGGTGGATCGCAAGAGCACTTTTGGATGTTGTTTTTCTTTGGGTTCTGCTTCGATATCCTAGATGAGCAAGAAGCAGAAATCGCTTGCCTTGAGCACCGCTGAGGCCGAATACATAGCTGCTAGTATTGCCTCCTGTGAAGCTGTTTGGTTGAGGAAGCTCTTAAGTGAGCTGTTTGGACATGTGTTGGATACCATTGTGGTCCTCTGCGACAACCAGAGTGGGATCCGATTATCAGAGAATCCCATGTTTCATGATCACTCCCAGCGTATAGATATCAGGTACCACTTTATCCGGAATATGGTACAACGAGGAGCAATAAGGCTCCATCACATTGGGATTGATGAGCAGGTCGCCGATATTCTGACAAAGCCCCTGGGGAAGGTCAAGTTCTTGGCCTTTTGAGAATGACTTAGAGTTGTAGAGAGACCCTCTTATGAGGGTCCTGTATGATATGGACATTGAGTTCTAGGAGCTCTGAGGGGTTGGGGTACTTCTTGAAGCGATGAACAACCATAGGGTTAGTGGTTCAACCTTCCCGTAGTGGTTCGCTGTGTACAGGGTGAGTGGTTCAGCCTTCCCCTAGTGGTTTGCTATGTACAGGCCCCAGGGTGAGTGGTTCAGCCTTCCCCTGCGATACCCCTTGGCGACATGTAGGCAGGATGAGTGGTTCATCCCTCTCCTGCTGAGACATCCTACCCATGCAGTCTGAGACTCATGGGAAGTACCTCTCATCTGGCCAATGAGTAAGGAAATGAGGATAGGCACCATACCGATGGATGCATCGTGTACTACTGTACTCCTTATGCTAAGATGACTGATATTCATCTGGGATCAATGGAACTGACTTCGGGTCAATAAGAGTGATATGTGACACTCTCTTTTGATTGGAACTGACTTCAGGTTAGTAAGAGTGGTATGAGACACTCTTTTATTTGGGGATAACTTCGGGTCAGTAGAGAATAGTATGATACATTCTCGATCACTTCTTCTTCATAGTTCAACACAGCAATACATTGATGACAGAGATAATACAGATTGGCAGATGGATTAGCAGATGGAGTTCTCCCTAGTTGAGAGGGAGTGTTAAAATTGGCAACTAGGGCCAAACTCCACATGGGTCATCTTATTTATGACTGCTGTATTTTTCTTGGATTCCTCTCTCCGAGAGGTGTAGGATTGATCTAGAGATCATTTGATTTCGACATGTACAAATGAAGTTATGAATTTATTTTGATTATGGACAAATTGTCAAGGTCGGCCAGCAAACTTGTGTAGGCTTAGAAGCCCAACAATCACAGCTATTCATCCTCAACGTTTGCTATAAATATATGATGCCTTAGCCTCATTTGGACACACTCATCTTCACACTTCTCTCTCTCTCTCTCCTCATTGATTGGGTGCGGATCTCTGGGCCTCTCTCTCTCCACACGTTCGAAATTTCAGGAGGTCGAAATTTTGGACAGTTTGACCATGCGTTGACTAGCAATGTTGACATGTTTGACTGTGTTTTTGGGTGAGATATTTCTGTTTGGGCAGGCCACATTTCTAGGCACAGAAATTGAGGTCAAACAATGACTTTGTCCAATGTTGACTGCAACTAGGACTCACAGCAAGGTTGGTTTTTTGACCAAGTTTGACTAGACTGTTTTGGGTTGTTTTGAGGGTTGATTCATCTCGCTGTTTGGAGGACGAAGTTCATTGAAGTTGACCAAATTGTTGAGAGTCAAATCTGCTCTATTGACCAACATTGACTTTTCTGGTTAGGGCTCTTATACTGCTGTTACAAAATATTAGATTTGTAAATTATACTATCTCTGCTAAACTATTGAAGACTATAAGAAGATTTGATCAAGGGTTTCCCCACATTGGGGTTTGTCCCTCGCTGGTGCCACATCTTGTGTCCTCTTGTCTCGACTTCTACTATTTATGTTTATGTTCTATCTGCATTTTACTATCATGTTGATGTGATTGCTAATATGGATATTGATATTGGGCTAATAAAGAAATTGAAGTAAAATTGCTCCGAAGCATAGAACATACCATTGTTGTCTAAAATTAACAATATATGACTTGGGACAACAACCTAGAGGAAGATAATTTGGAGGATGGAGTTATACATCTAGAAGAATTGGCAACTGAACTTTTGAAAGATGATGATGAAGCAACAACAACAACAACAGTAACCATGCCACCCCCTTCATCCACTAGCGGTGGATGAGTTCCACAAGATTTATTGCCGCCACCTCCACCTATATCATCACGTGGAGGTCATGTGCCTTCTGGTTCTAGTTTTTGACACGGTCATTCGACTATGAGGGAGCAGATTCCCAATAGACCACAAGAAAACAAATTAGAAATTTCTCGTGCCAAGAGGAAGCAGTGGATAATAGATTTACATGTCTTTTATAGTTTCAAGTAGACTTTAATATTTATAATTATTGACTCCATATTTATTATGATATTTTTTGTAAACAATATATGACAATTTAATTTTGAAGTTTGAAGTTGGCAATTACAACTCATTGGTAATGAATTATGATTATGATGCTTCATGAAAGTTGAAACATTTCATTTCATGTTAGATATTCTTTGTTATAATTTGGTTACTTGGTAATGGTAATGGTTACAAGTACAACTTTAGCGATCAATGATGACAAATGTTATATATTGAATTTTGAAACCTTAAGATTGATGACTCATGAGACTCGATATGTTTTATGTTACTAACTTGTGGACGTGGTTTATGAAGATTATAACTTCTAGATGATAGATGTTATACGGTTTAATCCATGTTTTTATGATTTTTATATCTAATTCATCATTCTACTTACTTTTGTTGACATATATGCATCAAAATATATAAAAATATATATTATATAAAAATTCACTCCTGATTCGCTCCCGAACCGAGAGCCTTTAAAAATGTCGCTCCCTGCTCCCACTCCCAAGCAACCCTGGTCAAATCAACGTGACCGAACCAAATCCTTTTGGCATCTTAGGAGATGGCCTTCCTAATCCAGCAAAGACATCAAGAATGCCTCTCAACGAGGGAGACATTTAGCATCACACCAAGCTTGTCTCTAAAGTATATAAACTTCGCTCAAGAAAGAGGCTTGGTGAGAATGTCCGCAATCTGCTAATCTATGGATATGTATTGGAGCTTCATTGCTCCTCTCTGCACCATGTCTCAAATCAAGAGATATTTGATCTCAATATACTTCGACCTGTCATGAAAAATTGTATTCTCTGAAATCTTAACCCATATATGATTATCACAAAATATCAAGGTCGGCTCAAGCTCCTGATCAAATAGCCCTGCAAGTACTGAGTGCAACAAAATTTTGCTTCCTACTAAAACAGGATGTCATATCTAATCCCAAGTTGAAGCAACACCCTGATATGCTCTTTTTTTCCTCTGAACTCTCAGCGCAATCCAAAGTCGTATATCCCTACAACTTCACTTTACCACCTGAGACATATCTCAACCCATATCCAATTGTACCACGCAAGCACCTCAACACATGCTTTGCTGTATCCCAATGTATCTGCGTTGAATCAACCATATATTGGCTGAGGGTGTTCACTGCAAAACAAATATCTATCTTGGTGTTAACCTGGTACATCAAGGATCCGATCAACCGCCTATACATCGTGGGATCCACCAAGTCTAAATCTAAAGTGGAATCACTTAGCTTCTTCAGTTTGTACTTATAGTCCATCAAACCAAATCTACTCAAAATTTGAACAATGTTCTTCCCTTATCCGAGGAAGATCTCATCTGATCTTTGCCACACCTCCAATCCCAAGAAATAGTGCATCGGGCCAAAATCCTTCATCTCAAACTCTGAGGCTAACTCCCTCTGGCATGTTCACGTAAATCCTTTAGTTGCTAGCCAACAACTACAACATCACCCCCGGTTTGCACTTTAGGGTATTTCATTAATCACTAAAAGCTTTATCAACTTCACTGCTTCTCATATCCACTCATCAAACTTGGTTGATCATTTTTAACTATGTGGATCATGTTCCTTACCCAACACGCAATGATCCAAACACCTAGACTCAAAAATCTCTATCATATGCTACTTCCAAGTACTAAAAATTCTCTAGCTCCCTCTAACATTATGGTAAACAAGTTATCCATTAAACCACAAAAAAATTAGTTTATATGTTGTTGAAAATAAAATCTGCCACTGGAATAGAGAGTCAACCAAAAAAGTTGTGTTTTTCCTCCCCAGAAAATAACAATTATAGAGATAAAAAACAAAATTTCTTGCTTAACCACTAATAAACCTTCTGAAAAATGAACAAATTTGTTACAAATTTAACAACTACTTGGTCAAATTTGAAAATTTTCAGCCATATATTAGTCATATCTGCGAAAACCCATTCAAGTCACAAAAAATAACTGTTGCATGGTAAAATATCATTGCAAATCAGCCAAATCGTGCACCAAGGTGTCCACATAGGTCGTACAACCTACCAATTTCCTTGTTGGGTGTTCATATTGGATGGAACTTCTCTAATCATTTTTGTTGATCATCCATATAGGTTAGTACAAGCCTATTAGTTTTATCGTGGCTATTATATGGTATCCATACTAATAGTAAAATTGTCGGTAACTTGTTCTATGGTTGTACAATCCTCCTTGTTGATTAGCAGCTACTTTTGGAAAGGCAGTTGCCCAACTACAAGAGGAAAAATAATTCCCTTCTTTTCTTTCGTTTTGGATTCCTCGAGAACATATTTCCATTTTTTTTAAAAAAAACTAAACCTAACTTTTAAATCAAGCAAAAATAACTTAACCTATCTTTTAAACCATGAATATGAGCCTAGTACCTCCCTCTTCTTCAAAAAAAAAACCTGACTTAAAAACCTAAAAACAAATTATGTTCAGCTAATTTTTGCTCAAAATCCCTTACAGTTTCTCTATTTGTATAAAAAACAATTCCTCAGTCTATCATTGACCTTAGCATTGCCTAGACCTTCACCTACATCAACTTCCCTTCAATGTGAATATGATACCATATTACAAAAATTGAATACACAAAGACCACAAGAACTTGGAATGGAGAAATAATTTCTAAAATTAAATGAAGAGAGTACATGTCCTTTTATAGTACAAGACTCAGATTCAAATATGGCAGGGAAATGGCAAGTGCAAACAATATCAATAATATTTTTTTTTATAATTTTTAAAAATAAAATATATATATATATTTTAAATGAAGAGTTGTGATTGGGCAAAAAGTTTTGTTTGTGTCTATGTGAGAATGGTCAATATAATGTGCTTCTGTTGAATAATTTTTGTTTACGTTAAGAACTCAACTGTGTTTTTATTCAGTAAACGTAAAATATTCTACGAGTTAATGCTAGGTGTTGGGTTCAAAAATTAACATGGTATGAGAGTGTAAACTCTGAGAAACAAATATCTGAATCACATATGGTGTCAGGTTCATGCACCCATTGCAGAAAGGCCATGTTCAGTAGCAATTGTATGAGGCACATTTTTTGCAGAGCTGAGAACCTGGGGCCATACGGTGTACAACATAGTATGGTTGTACGAAAGCCAAGGAGATCAAGCAGCAAAGAATTTTTTTTCTTGGCCATGTCATGCTAGGTCAAACACTGTAGTAAAGAAGAAAAGGTTTAAATAGATAAATAATAAATAAAAGTCAAGTTGGGTGGCCAACATTTGTGGGGGCTGTCAGACCCAGCTGCACAGGGGACAACAATGGCCAATGTTCCAGCGCTGCCAAAGGCAATCGACAAACATAGCAAAGCTCGGGCCAGCATATCCTTGACACAGGTAGGCCCCAAACTGACAATCGCCAAAGGGCACTATCTGTCTCTCGCGTCTTGACTGCTACTAGCATCCGCACTGCCTCTAAAGAATTTGTTTCGCTGCCAACTCTCCACTGAGCCACCTGCTCTTCTGTCAAGACTACTCTGCGCTCCTCAGCATCTGACTGCTACTAGTTTGCAATTGACTACATCCACTGCCACTGATCCATCCTGCTACTGAAAACTATGGGCCCCCGTAGCCAGGAAATGATCCATGAGGTGGAACCCTCAAGGACCCTGCCCAATCTCTGTAGCTCTCTGGGGCTACAACACCAAATCATCACACCTCATTCCTGGAGGTATATCAACGAACATAGCAAACTCTGATCTACTCATACTGTTGTTGTTACTGCTATTGCTTCTGCACTGCTATTGCAATTCTTGTAACGATGAGTTTGATCTCCCTAGATCTTGAAGCGCTAGATTCCATAGGGCTACTCCCTCTAAAGCTAGACTCCCTCTGAGTCTCGATTTCCCTATGGGAAATCTCTTTGCTCCCTCTTGGCAACTCGCACTATCCTCCTACATTGGAAACTAGACTACATAGTTCTGCATTAGGAATCTCCTGTCCGAAACTGTACCTACATATTGCAATTGGCCAATTCGTACTGCTTGTGTCAATGCATCTAACTCTGCAACTGTCTCTTGGGTGTTGACTGCAACTAGATTTGCAACTGTCTAATGACAAATTGCATCTGTTGACACTAAACCTGCTACTATGATACTGTGGGCTCCTGTAGCAAAGGTGATGGTCTCGCTGCAACAATTTGAAACTGATATGATTAATCTCCTTGTTGCAACTGCGTTGGACCCTGCCCATCTGGCACACCGAAGTTTCATACTCCTCCTCCTCCTGGATCTGGTCCCCAACTATCTCCTTTCAAGCCTAGTCCCTAGCTGGGACCCTTCTTCATTCTGCAACTCGCACTAGAAAACTCGTACTTCCTGTGGTGCCTGTCTCTGGTAACTGGAAGTTGATCTGCTGACCAAATCTACATTATAGCTAGCTCGCATGGCCTCTTCTGGCAACCTCATACGACCATCTCTACAGAGCTACAAAATTTGGAAACTCAAAACTGGAGAAATAAACCTTGAAAATCTCCCTATTTCCCTCTGCTCGACTGTTGACTCTGCTACTCACATTCCCTTCTGGGGTGAGAAAATCTGCTCACAGCAACTGCGAATCTGCAATGGAAAATCGAACTTCTAAAACTCAAAGTTCCTTGAGCGAATTTTTTCCCCTGCTGTGTGTGCTTTTCTCTTCCACCCGACATTGATTCTGCAACTACAAACTACTGCAAAACCCTTTCCATCCAATCAGAAATCTGCTCAGGGAAAATCTAAGCTGGTGTTGCTCCCTCTAACTGTTGGAATAACTATCCTGGGCAAGTCGACTTTCCTACAACGCTGCAACTGAAAATCGAATATCTGTCCTAACAACTCAGCCTGCCTGTCAATGAACTGCGTAATCTCTAGGAATTTCAGCCTACTGTTCCCACTGAACAACGAAATTCCCTTCTCCGCTTCTAAGCTTCCCGGTTGTTCACTCACGCTCTAATACCATGTGAAAATTTCAAAACTAAAATCCTATTGCAGCAACTGGAAATTATTCTTCTGACTGTAAATTAATTAACAGTTTGTTTGCCCATACAAACAACAAATAATTCACTACTACAAACTTCACAAATAAAACTGCGGAAAATAATAGCGTTGGAATCTAAGAGAATCTAACACACAAAATTTAACACATTTATATTTAGACAAAAGTCCCCGGAAAAACCCAACATGGGAAAAACGGTGCAACAGCTGAGGCTTTTTATTATTAAGCAGCAATGAAATTCTGAGTACAATCTAGATGCCTGAAACCGACAATCCATAGAAAGAAAATATGGACAAAATTATCTAAGGGAATTTCCCTTCCTCCACAAGCAACCCCAACAAATTGCACTGCCTAAACTCACGCGACTGACTGTACTCACGCTTCTGCCCATGCTTGGGCTTTTGCCTGTATTCGCGTGGCTGCCTGTATTCAAGCTTCTGCTTGCACTCGTGCTGTCTGCACTCAAGCTCTACACTAAAAGATCGGTTGGACAGAGCCTCCAACTACATGATCTAGAAGGCAAGAATTTCCGGTCTTCTGGATTAGTACAATCTCAAAGCTTATATCAATGTAGTGGTAGTTGTACCCGCAGATGCAGATCCGCTTAAGGCCTACAAGAAGGAGATGGTGAAGGCAAAGAGGCTGGTTCTCGATGGATTTCGAGATCACATAGTGCCTCACATCGCTGACAAAGACACTGCCCGACAGATGTGGGAGGCATTTGCTACGCTATACGACAAATCTTCCGAGAAACAGAAGATGTATCTTGAGGAGAAGCTGAGATGCACGAGGATGCAGAATGGGGAGCGCATAGACCCATTCCTTACTAGGCTTCAAGACATCCGAGATCAGTGGTCTGTAGTAGGGTCAGCGGCTCAACCTATAGAGTTGGTGCGGTTTGTTCTAAACAACATTTCCGAAGAGTGGCAAGTCTTTGTCCAGAGCATTTTGGGCAGAGAAAAGTTACCACTGGGATTGTATGTGGGCTGATCTGCAGCAGAAGAAGATGAGGCAAGATTTGGTAAAGACCACCATCACTGGTAGCAACAGCAGCAGTGGGACGAAGCAAGTAAAGGAAAAGGAAGATGTGGCCCTCGCATCAAAGGGGTAACAGGTGCAGCATAGGAGGAAGAAGGACATTTCCAAGGTGAAATGCTTCAGATGTGGTGAACATGGCCACTACAACACTTAATGTCCTCTTAAAAAGAAGGACAAGGAGGAGAAGCAGGATCAACAGGCTGCATCTGTGGAGATTGACAGGTTGTCCTCCAGATTGGAGGAACAATTTGCCATGATCACCGAGATACCTCCAAGAGTGAAGTGGGGTGATTTGGTTCTGTAGCCCCAGAGAGGTACAAGATGGGCAAGATTCTTGAGGAGGTCCACCTCATGAATCAATACCTTGCTATGAGAGCCCATAGCACGTAGTAGTAGGATGGATCAATGGCAGTTGGTGCAGTCAGGTGCTAGAGTGACAAATGCAATAGCTAGTAGTAGGTCAGATACTGAGCAACGCAATGCAGAGTTGGCAGCAGTGCAGTTGGAACAGAGTAGAGTCAGCAACAGTGCAGAGGCTTCAATGACAAGGCAGAGTCTTGCAGCAGTCAAGACTCAGGTGACAGATGCATCATACTGACCACAGTTGGTGCAGTAATTTTGGATGTTTTTCCATTGTAGTTGTTGCAATTGCAGCGATAGTAGATGGAGAGGGAGTTGCAGTGTAGATGCAGTATTGGCAACAGTTTAGTAGGGCCAACAGCGCATGGATGCAGTGTTTATAAGAGTTGCGCAGCAGTTGGTGGGCATCAACAACCTGACGTCATCAGCGTAACAGGAAATGGTACAAAGACAGGGTGTTGCTTCAGTGGGTTGCAGCGCTAGAACACTTTCCTCGCTAAGAGGGAGTGTTAGTTTTTGTAGCATCGGATGTGTTCTAACCACAAAATTTGGTGGAGATGCTAGAATACATGTATTCTCCAAAACCCAGAAATCGTTTTTAGAAATTCCATGTAGAGATGACTTAATTAAAATAATTAATCCTTGTTTTAATCGTGCCTAAGTCTAAATTTAGGAAAACTGATTAATTAAAGGGCATTAATTAAGTCATGGTGAGAATCTTCTAGAAGAAGAGATGGATTGAGTTCTAGTTAGTCTTAGCCATCAATTATGTTTTAATCTTGGTTGTTGATATCTCAACAAGAGATTATAAGAACAAATTCGATGGGGTTTGGTGCACACAATTGTGAGCCACCAAAAATTCGATTTTGCTAGGAAATCGATTTCCAGAGTAGCAGTTGTGAGTCGCTGGAGGTGGGCAGGGATAGTAAGACTAGAAGGAAGTTTCTCCAGTTTGGTGAGTGCATAGCAAAGAGGCAGTGAGTTCCACAGAGAGGCAGCACATAGCTTTAGAGGGAGATCTATATTTTGCTGAGGAGAAGTCGAAATTCAGCACCACAAGCTGAAGTGGGAGCTCGAAGGCCAGGAGGATCGATTTTTTAGGGAGCAGTTGATCAGTTAGCGAAAGAGACGCTAGTCCAAGCTAGGTGACGCAAATCTGCGTAGGCTGACGCAGAGGCAACAAGGGGCAACTCATCTTGAGCCAAGGTTAGTGTCAGATCACCGGTGGGAGTGAGATTTTTCTCACTAGATCTCCTGTCAGTTATTTCTCTCTATGGAAAGCTAGATTTGAGCTTCCATAGATTTTTACTCATATTTACTACTGCATAATAAATAGAACCCTCAGCGATTGCACCAGTTTTCCCAAGTTGGGTTTTTTCAGGGGATATTGGTCCAAAACTAATAGTGTTATTTGTGTGTGTGTGTGTGCATCTATTCTTCTAGCATTATTTTTCTTTTGCAGTATTTATTTTGTGACGGCTACAGTGTATTAGTTTCAATATTTGTCGTAGAAAAATGCAAATAATTTGTTCAATTAATTTCACAAATAGAAGAAACTTAATCAGTTGTTGCGATAGGATTTGGGGTTTCTGAATTTTCATAGGTTGGAGGGTGCCTATAACTTCATTACCTAGAAGGTGAGGATTTCACTGATTCTCATGAAGAATGGCATATGGGACTTTGCCAACACCAAACTCACCTCGCATACAAATGTTGTAGATCTAGCCATCCACAATCAAAAGGATGTGAAAGTCAAAGGATTATCATGGATGTTGTGAAGGATCATGTGATTTCCCACCTATCCAAGAGGAACACAACAAAGGAGATGTGGGAGATTGTGAAGAAGTTGTACCAAAGTGATAATACCAACAGGAAGATGGTGTTGAGAGAAAAGCTTAGAAACACCAACACAACCAAATCAGATACAACAAAATATTATCTCATCAAGATCTCACAAGTTTGTGATGAGTTTACTACAGTTGGGGAGTTCCTGTCAAATAAAGAGATTGTAATGACAACCCTAAATAACTTCACCACGCCATGGCTCCTTTAATCAAGGGCATTGTGGCATGAAAGAAACTTCCTAATTGGGATAGACTGTGGAATGATTTCATGCAGGAGGACATTTGGGAGGATTCACTATTAGGAGGCTAGCACAAGAGTGATGATGAGAATCTTTCTTTTGCTAGTCAGGCAATGAAGAGAAAAGATAAATGTTCGAGTAGCAGGAGTGAGGAGTTAGCGTCACAGCGAATGAAGAAGGACTTGACAAAGATCAAGTGTTTTACATGTCATAAGATAGGACACTACGCATCATTGCGTCCAAAGAGGAAGAAGGGCGAAAAAGGTATGTAATCAATTGTAGTTGTGTTGACAAAAGCTCAAGCATAAGAGTTTGATAGGAAGTTTGAGACGAAATATACACTTATTTCCTACTTTCTTTCGAGCACCATATCAATTGGCGTGTGGCTATTTGATAGCAAAGCCAAACTTCATATGACATGAACAACGGGGTAGTTTGATAGCATAACATATTAGGACTTAGTGATGGTGCAATGAAGGGAGTCAGGACAATGATAATCCAGGTTGAGTCAGGAGGTGTGTTAAAAGTCAAGGATGTGTTATGGGTGCCAGAACTAAGGAAAAGTTTGCTCTCAATCTCTATGATGAGAATAAGGAGTTTGTTCCAGCTTTCCAAGATGGACACCAACTGATCATATCCATGGGATCTAGCTTTGAAAATAGCCACATCATTGGATTTTGAGAGGGCAACTTTTATAAACTAAAGGGCCAACCTATTCAAACAATGGAAAGCAACAAGACAATGACAGAGAACAAGGGGCGAGTGTTGAAATTATGATGTTCTATGTTGTTAAAATTACTTAAATCCATAACTTCTTTATATTGCAAAATAAATTAAGTAACTATAGATAGAACATAAACCATAGAAACCATATGCACAATGAAAGACAACCAAAAAACTCAATGAAACAGAGAAGTTAGGTCAATGACCAAAGCAAAACTCACAAGGGAAAAACCCAACTAGATTCTTCTTCTATTAGAAATCAATTGTTCAACATAGATACAAAGTACAATGAAAGAATGAAGAAGTTCACCCAAATCTGAAGAATATCTCCGATAACAATAGCTGATGCAAACACTAAATCACTTTGGCTCTTCAAGACTCTCTCTCTCTAGACTCTCCAACTCTCTCTTTCTCAAGTTCGAATTCTTCTTTCACAAGCACAAGTGTGGTGAGATGCTATGAGACACATATATATAGGAGCAATGAATTATTGACATAAAGGAGGAGCAATATGCATGCCTTGAAGAGGAGTTACATTTTCCATTTAGTGAAGAGTAACTCATGCCATTAAGGAGAGACAATTCGAATTCCATTATGGAGAGGCAACACATGGCTTAGATGAGAGGGTGAGAGGAATCTTTTATGACATGCCTTTAATGAGTGTGTAAGAGAAATCTTGCATGCTATGCCTTGTAAGAAGAATCTTTTATGACATGCGTAAGAGTAGTATTTTATGACGAGTCTTTTAATGGGAGTAAGAGTGTCAAAGCATTACTAGGAGTGTAAAAGAACATTGTTGAGAGTCATGATTGAGAGACTTGAATTTCTTTTTAATAATAATATAATAGTATCATAAGAATAATAATATTAATATTAATGATAATATTGATGATTAAGTCAAAATTGAACTATTAGGATTGACTGATGATTAGAAGGGATTTTCCATCAACAATACTTGATTACCAATTAATGCAAGGTGATTTACTATTTTTGGAAAGTCATACTTGAGACTTCTTATTTATAGACCTTCCATTTTTAGAAATTGTATTTTTAAACTTTCTAGTTTTAGAAATTCATCCTTGAGCTGCCAATTTTCAACACTCCCTCTCAGCTAGGGAGGAATTTATTTCTGCAATAAAGATCTCTGCGTTCTTTGCTCATCTTTGTTCATCTCTGCTCTATATCATTTGGAACAATGATTTCTCACTCTAACGAAGAAGAATCATCACAGGGGGTATTCATCCATCATCCTATATTCACTTGGGGGCGATGCCAATTGCCAACATATGACAAGGATCTCACACAACCAAGTCTCATCTTTGCTTGGGGGGATCCACTTGTCAATACATGACAAGGATCTCACACATCCAAGGCTCATCTCTGCTTGGGGGGATCTACTTATTAACACATGACAAGGATCTCGCACATCCAAGTCTCATTAAATGTCAAATGGTGGAACGCCTACATCCAAGACAAGTCACACAAACAAGTCTCACTACACCTATTGGCCAAATAGGTGGCTCTTCCCAGGTCCCAAACTGTGAGTCAGATGCATATTGAGGCCTACTCTTGTGGCACACACCACATAAGAGGTCCCTCGTTCTCAGGAGCTTTCTAGCATCATTCCCTAATTCTGTGAGCTCTGACAAGGGGGAAAGGCAGCGCAATGTTCTCGATCAGCTATGACCGCTTCCCAAAAGGTCACGTCAATAAGTCCAAGTTGCTCTCTAAAAACCAAGAACTTTCCTTTCGGTAAAGGCTCGGTAAGAATGTTAGCTATTTGATCATCAATCACAATATGATGGAGCCTCCCTACTCCTCTCTACACCATATCCCAGATATAGGGATATTTGATTTCAATGTCCTTGGACTTGTCATGGAACATAGGATTTCCTGCAAGACAAATCCCACCCTTATTGTTACAATATATAATTGTTGTGTCTAGAATTTGCTCAAATAACTCTCCAAAGAGCTTCCTCAACCATACTGCCCCACAGCTAGCCATGCTAGCAGCAATGTACTCAGTTTCAGTTGTACTCGGTGCAACAGACTTCTACTTTCTGCTCATCCAAGAGATCATGGTAGATCCCAAGCTAAAGTAGCACCTAGAAGTGCTCTTTCTATCAATAGAGTTACCAACCCAATCAGCGTCAGTATATCTCAATCCAAGATTGATGGTCCCATGCAGGTATATCAACGCATGCTTTGTAGCAATCCAATGTGCATGTGATGGCTTAATCGTATATAGGCTCAGAGTATTGACCACAAAACATATGTCTGGTTTAGTGTTCACTAAGAACATCAATGCCCCAATTAGTTGACGATACTCAGAAGGATTTGCCAAATCATGACCTACAGCTTCACCACATAGCTTCTTGAGATTCATTTCCATTAGAGAATTCAGGACTTGCAGTATGCCATACCAAATCATTCTAGTAGTTTGACAACATGTTTTCCTTGAGAAAGGAAAATCTCACCAAGTCTTTTCCATACTTCAAGACCCAAAAAGTAGTGCATCAATTGAAGATCTTTCATTTCAAATTCAGAAGCTAGCTCCCTCTTACACTGGAGGATAAGAGGTTCACCACCAGTCAGAAATAAATCATAAACATATAATACCAAAATGAAAAGTCATACCTTGGACTATCTTGAAGTAAAGATTTAGATCAACATTACTTCTAGTAAAACCAAGGTTCATCAAGAAGCTACCAATTCGGGCATACCAAGTTCTTGGAGCTTGCTTCAAACCATAGAGGGCATTCTTTAGTCTAAACACATGATTTTTCCATTCATGTACTTCCAAGTCTTGTAGTTGCTCCACAAATACTTCTTACTTGAGGAAGCCACGCAGAAAAGAAATATTCTCATTCATTTGGTGAAAGGACCATCCTTGGCTAGCAACTAGAGCCACAATAGATCAAATAGTTGTATAATGGGCAACGAGTGCAAAGATTTCATCATAGTTTATTCCCTCTTTCTGAGAGAACCCTTTAACCACAAATCTAGCTTTATATTTTTCAATACTACCATCAACACCGTGTTTAATTTTATGCAACCATTTAGAAGACACAACAGATTTACCCAGTGGTCTTGGAACCACTTCTCATACATCATTATGAATGATGGACTCATATTCTTCAGCCATTGCAGCTTTCCACACTTGATCTTTCACTGCTTCTTCAAAAGTGCATGGTTCATCCTGAATAATGTTGCTCATGGCTACCACATATTCCTAGAATCGACATGGTTTCTTGCTTTCTTTGAAGGGTCCTTGGGGAGCAACATGTCTATCAACATCCTGTAAAGTGTCACGAAAACATAATCATCTTTTTCTAGCACATGGAGAAGGATCCAAGGAGTCCATGGGATCCATGGGTTCATCAGTAAGATCCGGCTCAAGCTTGGGACCCTCTTGTGCATCCAAGGCACCATCATGTCTTTCAACATTAGCAGGAGGAGGAGCGTCTATGGTTTTTCAAAGTATTGCATCTTCATCAAATGCTATATATTTGCTAAACTCTATATTTCTTTGTCCAGGTACATATATTCTATAAGCTTTAAAATTTTCACAATAACCAACAATCATACCTTTCTTACATGAAGCTTCTAGCTTGGTACTCTTTTTCTTTGGTACATGAAAGTAGACAGGCCAGGCAAAGATCCTTAAGTGCCGATTTTGTTCTGGGTTATATCGTACGGTGGTTTCTTCCTTGATTCTAACTTCTTTGCAGAATTCTTGAGCTCTTGTCCACTTCATGTCCACTCAAGTCATGGGATGGCTCGACACCTTCCTCAATCTCGATACAAAGGACTTGGTTCTCACATTCATCAAATGTACCTGTTGATCCCAAAACAAGAAGACGAGCAATAATAACAAAGTAAATAAACATAATGAAAGTATACCTGGTGATGAGGCAAGTATTTCTTTCTTTTCTAGATGTGAAAGTGGTTTTTTCATTATCCTTGCACTAGCTTCCTCTTGGAGTTTACTCTTCCTGCACTATTTTGCACCCTAATGATCTTCAGGATCTATTTTTCTTGATCGCATCCTCATCAAGAAGTTAGTGAAAGAATCATTCAAATACTGATGCAAGAAGAATAATCAATGATCTATAAAGATAAATATAAACAAAAGCAATGACACAAAGAAACAACATAAGACTTGAAAATTCTTATTTTTTAATGTTAGCTCCCTCTTGATCCAACTTCTATAAGTTACCACTATCCATCAGTGATATGTCATTAGTAGAAGGAATGCATCTTCTTGAACACCACTTGGAAAACTCCATCACGATCCACTCTAATCTCAGGCATTTCGAAAACCATCTTTTTCACATGAGTGGAACTTTTAGTGCGACAATTTATATTGATGATTACTTACCATGAATCAATGCATGGATAAGTCTTCCATAGATTTTATAAAGATCTTCAAATCTTGATCCCATAGTGAAGGCATGTAATAATAATTATATATATTGACTTCATTGTCTTCAATGATATTAGATATAATACATCTTTGATGGTTGCAAAAGAGCTTAATTTAGAAAACTATCATTCCACCTTTTGAAAAAGTCATGATCCCTACCTGCAACCACTATTGTCAGTAAACTCTAATATCAAAATTACCAAAACCCATAAGATTATGCCATTTCTCATATAACATGAGAATCAAAATCAATCTATCTTCAACATTCAATTTCTATCAATTATTCTTTCATAACCTTTCTATGCATCACACTTCTTTTCAAAAAAACACTTTCTTGCACATGCATAAACAATAGTAAAACTATTCTTTACTTTTACATGCATCAACAAATACCAAAACCATAATTACCAAATACATGCAACACCTTAATTTTAAACGAGGTATATACAAAACTTCTTGATCCAAATAAAAAGAAAGAGAACCAGATCCCTTTATAGGATATGTAGTATAATTTTCAGATCTATCTACCTCTCAACCAGATTTGAGAGAACTTCTCTATAACCAATAAAGTGACTTGAAGCACTACTATCAAACAACCAGTTGTCACAAGAATCTGCAGGAGAGGAACTAGAAAGAGTAGAAACAAGAAAGTACTCCGATTTTGGTTTTTCTTTTAGTAACAAATAAGACAAAAAATAAGATCTTATTTTGAGCAACAAGGAGCAACAAATAAGATTTTAGTGGTAAGAAATAAGGGGCAACAAGTGATATTTCAGGAGCAAATGAGAAGGGATATTCCAACAGAAAATGAACATCAAGTAGAAGGAACAACAAGAGATATTTCAATAGAAAGAGAGCTACAAATGGAGCGAAGAACAAGATATATTTCAGCACTACGAGCGCTGGAAGTGGAGTGGACAACAAGAGATATTCCAGCAAAATGAGAGCTACTAATGGAGTAGGCAACAAGAGATATTCCAGTAGAAAGAGAGTTGCAAATGGAATTTGTCTTCACCAAAGCTCTGATACCATGTTGAAATTTTGATGTTTTATGTTGTTACAATTATCTAAATCCAAAACTTCTTTATGCTGCAAAATAAGTTAAGTAATTGTAGATGGAACATAAACCATAGAAACCATATGCACAATGGAAGACAACCAAGAACTCAATGAGACACAGAGAAGTTAGGTCAATGACCAGAGCAAAACTCACAAGGGGGAAACCCAACCAGATTCTTTTTCTAATAGATATCAATTGCTCAACAGAGATACAAAGTACAATGAGAGAACGAAGAAAATTCACCCAAATTTGAAGAATGTCTTTGATAGCAGTGGCTAAAGCAAACACTGAATCACTTTGGCTCTCCAAGATATGCTCTTTCTCTTCAAGACTCTCTCTCTCTCTCTCTCTCTCTCTCAATCTTCCTCTAGACTCTCCAACTCTCTCTTTCTCAAGTTCAAATTCTCCTTTCACAAGCACAAGTGTGGTGAGATGATATGAGACACATATGTATAGAAGGAGCAATGAATTATTGACATAAAGGAGGAGCAATACACATGCCTTGAAGAGGAGTTACATTTTCCATTTAGGGAAGAGTAACTCATGCCATTAAGGAGAGACAATTCGAATTCCATTATGGAGAGGCAACACATGCCTTAGATGAGAGGGTGAGAGGAATCTTTTATGACATGCCTTTAATGAGTGTGTAAGAGAAATCTTGCATGCTATGCCTTGTAAGAGGAATCTTTTATGACATGCGTAAGAGGAATATTTTATGACGAGTTTTTTAATGGGAGTAAGAGAGTGTAAGAGACATTATTGAGTCATGATTGAGATACTTGAATTTCTTTTTAATAATAATATAATAGTATCATAAAAATAATAATATTAATATTGATGATTAAGTTGAAATTGAACTATTAGGATTAATTGATGATCATAAGGGATTTTCCATCAACAATACTTGATTACCAATTACTGGAAGGTGATTTACTATTTTTTGAAAGTCATACTTGAGACTTTCTATTTTTAGAAATTCATCCCTGAGCTGCCAATTTTCAATAGCAGGAAGCTCCAAATGTTGATTAGAATTGAGGGAGTCAGCCTTCAGGTTTAGGTAGGGAGACTAGTCAATAGATCCTTCCAAGTCTATCAAGAATGCCTCATGGTATGAGATGACTTTACAAAATGGTCAAGAGCAAGAGGCTTCTAGGAACAAGTTCAAAGGGAGTAGGGTCTTTAGGGGAGATTTTGAACTAGGTGGTAAGGAAGACTTCCATTTTAAAGAAAGCAACCATGGTAGTGGATGCAATATGGGCCATAGTTCCAAGATCAAAGCCATTTCCAGGTGTTATAAGTACCTCCCTCGTTAAAGAGGGAGTGTTGATGTTTCTAGCTCAAGCAGGTACTTCTTCACAAGCCTAAGTGTGTGGGCGTGTTGAAGTTGCCTAATAGACCCTTAGGCCTTAGAAATTACTTTAATAATTAAAGTAATTTCTTTTATAAGGAAATAAGTGAGTTAACCTAATTTAATGCAAAAGGTTATTTACATTAATGAATTAGATGAATCTCAACCATCGATCTCAAGTTAGGCGAGATCTAATCTCAACCATCAATCACTTTGGAGATTAAGGATATGGATTTGGTCATAACTCAAGCTTATAAAAAAAGGGCTAGGCCAAGGGAGAGGACACAACAACACACATGAGCACAAGGCATTGAGAAAGGCATCTCAGTTGTTGGTAGAGGGCTTCTACTTAAGTGTGTTGGGTCCGAGGAAGGTACAAAAGGGGTAGTAAGAAGATTCAAATCAGCCAAGTCTAGGGCTTGATCAGTTGGATCAGATCTAGATTGTTGTATGTATTTTCCTCACACTAGGCCATTTTCCCAATAAGGGAGCCAAAGAAAGTTCATAAAATGGAGAGTTGTGATTGGACAGAAATTTGTGTGTGGGGCTATGTGAGATTGTTTAATTCAATGTGCTTCTACGAATAATTTTTGTTTATGTTAAGAACTCAGTTGGACTTTTATTCGGTAGACAAAAAATCTGCTATGAATTAATTGCCAAGTGTTGGGTTTGGAAGATTTTGGTTGATCTGCATTTTTGTTTTAGTTGTGATCCAAAGTTATACAGGGATAGAAAACTTCAAAATGTTACATCTATTACCACAAAATCTAGTAGGCCTTGGAAAGGGAAACCCTACACGACGAAAAGCTAGACTAATGCCTAACAATGGGGCAATGGCCTACTATCACCACAACCAAGGTCCCGTGCACTTTACGCATTTTCACCCATGGGATGAGTCTCAATAGGATGGGATCACCTATGAAGGATATTCTAATGTTGAGGCATAATGTGATAGGCTAGAATCTCTTAAGAAAGACTCAAATTTTAGGTGTAAGGCTTCCCTAAGAAGCAATATGCTTTCTATAAGAGACCTAGAGAGAAAATGCACAAGACCTATGGTTTGTTGATTTTGCTTTAGTATAGGAGTACACAAGGTCAAGGAATAGAAGAGAAAAGGCTTCTTAAGATATACTTCTACAAGTACTAAGCTCATACAACCTTCAAGGAAGCCGTCAAGTTGAGGAAGGAAAAGTTAGTGTTTCCCTCCTTGGGCAACACATAAGGCAAGATATTTTATGGAGGAAACTTAAGTGGATACCCACCAAATTTGTAGGTCAAGTAGCCAAGACCCTATGCTTGATGTTTAGGCTCTCAAGCCTCCACAAGACCTCTCCCCTAAAATTTCGCTCTAAGCTCGAGTTTGTCGTCCTAGCCTTAAAAGGGCTGAAATTTCAAAAGAAGAATTTATGGATGAGATGTGAGAATGATCACCGTGGACTTGAACAAGTGTCGTGTCCTTTGGGCATATGGAGTCAACGATGCGTTAGATAGGATAAATTTGTTTCTAAGGAGGCCAAAAATTGATGCCCTAGGTACCGAATTCCAACAACTACCCACTTCTAAGGAAAATGGAATTTGATGGAGAGTTATAAGAATTCTTCCACTAGGAACAATCATTACATGTTACACACCGAGTAATATATGCAATTCTCAACTAGATAGCTTTCAAAATTAAGTTTCAACAAATTAGGGCATAAAGAAGCATAATCTAGACGCAACAATTCCATACATTAGACAAATTCAAAATAATAATCCTCAACAACAGACACTTACACGATAACATGTAGTATATCCATCCATTCACCAATGAAATAGCTCCAAAGACAATCGAAAATAGCTTCCAAACATCAAAATGCATCCAAGATACTCCAATAGCCAAAAAGAAACAAGTGTGAGTTCCTTCAAAACGACTAAATTCTCCAAATGTGATGATGATTTATAACAAATGAGTAACCAAAAATATACACATGTCCTACTAAGTCGAATTAGAGCAAGATGCCCCTCCTTAGTCATAAAGTAATGTGAAAAATCACTCTAGGTCAAATGCCGACCTAGTACCCAATGTAAAACTATAATAGATTACCCACAAGAGGATCGAAATGTTGATGTCGTGCATACGTAGGCCTCTTGAGGGCATGCGTTGGGCTCCTCCAATGCCAAACTGAATGTAGAGGGCTCCAAAAATCATATTCTAGGGGTTTGCCCTAGATCTCCATGCAAATCTTCGTGTAGACCCTAGTTTTGCGTTTAGGGCACAAAAGAGTCTTATGGATCTCCTGGTGATAGAATAGCCTAGTTCTGCTCCAATGTTGAGAGCTTAGAGTATGGTGCTAGCCCTCCCATGTCCTAAGGGGTAAGACAAACTTCATCTGGGCCCAAATCAACTATCAAGCCATGTGCACACTGCTAAGTTGGTTGGGGCATACTAGTCCAAATGCATCATCTCATGAATAATATGGGTCAAAGTGCAAATTGTTGGGGGTGCTAAAGGTGCCCATGAAATTGAATGATGCCCTACAGTGGCAAGAGTCTCATGGCTCTCAACGCTTCACTTGTAGGGTGTCATAATGCTCCTCTACTAGACTTGGGTCCCAATTAAGTTGCTTAGCCCATGATGAAAACCACTTGCCAATCACACACAATGTCCAGTGTTGCATCTTCACCATTACGTACAATAATCATTAATGCATCTAAGTGGACCAAGCTTGTTAATTAAGGACAAATTGACACATCATACGGGGCTTCCATTCCAAATTTGGGGCTTTGATCATGCAATAGGGTTACTTCCCTAGGAAGAAGTGGCTAATGGACGACCCTATTAGGTGTTCCCAACCCCCAAGGGGAAGGACAGGTCTCAGGTACATCCTTTAATCAATAGGTGGCATATGAATAATAATGGAATGGAGATGAAAAGGGATCTCAGGGCCAAATGCCATGGTTTCCTAAGGGGTAGCAATGATGAGGAAATCCACATTATGGGCATACAGATGTGAGGAGGAAGTAATCGTGGATGCATGAGTTACCCCGACCTTTGTTTTTTCACCCCTCTTATTGCCTTCTGTTTTTTCTTGATTTTTTCATTGTATTACTACTTGAAGCTCTAGGAAATAAGAGCATGTTGTGAATGATGTGTAGCAGTGGATCAGCCTCTTAAAGGTGGGGCAGTTCATCGCCCACTAAGGGTTGGGACATGCACAGGGTCCTTTTATGATATGATTGGGCAACATTGGCCCTAGGAACTAGGTGTTGGCCATAATAATAAGGGGTAGAGCTCATGCTTGGCTTTTTCCCACGTGCTAATATTGATGATTGAGCATCTTTTGAATTTCATAATTTTCTTTTTCTTTTGTTTCTTACTTGTGATCATGATATGCTTTTTACTTTCCTTTTTGTTGCATCAACCTCCCAAGGCAAAGTTTCCAAGCCCAACCCAAATATGTGGACAAGGGGAGGGGGTGTGCTAGAACCCATTGAACCCATGGTCATGTGGACCTGAAGATGGGAGGTGCAGTATAGGGCTCGTAATGTACAAAGGCAGTATAGGGCTCGTAATGTACAAAGGAAAGTGATAAGTATGGAATGGGAAAATGGGACCACGCTATCTCAATTGGGGTTTCCCAAGTAGTGCCCTTCCTAAAGCCATGGGTCATTAGGGGAGGTCCCACTAGACTAGGATTGAAGATAAAGCCCCCATTTAAGGTGAGGGAACCACGGTCAAAGCCCTTCCTTTTCCAAGTCAACCAATAATCCATGCCAAATGCCCGAATGAAAAACAAGCATAAGCACTCGATTGCATAATGAATAACATACCTTTTGGATCGGATTGTGCACCTTCTAACATGTGCTCTTGACAAATGGGTGAAGAAACATACAACTAATGTAGGTGGCAGAGATAAAATGGCACATCACATTGGCTACAAGCTGTCATGGGTTGTTGTCCTAGGGGTACGCACTTTTGGTGGGTTACAACATCTTAGCGAATATGACAAATTACAACATCCTCCAATTTAAAGCTTTAAGTGCAAGTTGCAAATGCTTATGGAAGATATTGATCTTTGGGGCATAGTCTAAGGCAATGATATCAATTATCTTAGTATGAGAAAAGTACAATTGAGGCAAAGCGAAGTCTTTTATACCTCACGAAGGACCTCAACAAAAGAGATGTTCAATGTGATGACAACTTTGTCTCAAAGTGTCAATATTGCCAAGAAGATACTCTTGAAGAACAAGCTCACCCAATCGTGTATGAATATTTAGACATTGTGGCAAATTAACTTATGAAGATCACTCAGCTCAGAGATTGGCTCTTTTTTATTGGCATTAGAATTGAAGATGAGGAATTATCATCTATTGAACTAAATGATTTCTCTCCTATTTGGGAAGCTTTTGTTTAAAGTGTGTGTGCTAGGGAAAGCCCCACCTTATGAGAAGCCATTCTTGGGCCAAGTCTTCAAATTCTTGGACAAAGTTTCTATAATCAAGATGCAATAAAACTCTAAAAAAGTGGCATAATAAAAAATTAGAAAAGGAATCAGTTGATATGACATACATGGGGGTGTACTTATACATATTCTCTAGTGCCTTGGTTAGGAGCTAGCCATTGTAGTTGACAATCCAATGGCCCTCTTCAGGGATTGGCTAACATGTTAAATCATCATCCAATTCATTGTTTCTATGGGTGACAGATCAAAGTTTGTGATATGACATTAGACAAATTGTGTGACAATGTAAGAAGCAGTCTTTCAGGGTTGAGTTTCCTTCTCTAACTAATAGTCAAACCATAATCGATGAGATAAAACTCCACAAATATTGCTTGCATATTTATTACTAGTTTTTTTATGGTCAAAAACTTGCATTGTAAAAAAATGAAATAATGATGTCACCAAATACTAGAATCCATGGACGTAGCAATCATTAACCCATCTCTAGAGTCCTTGAGATGAAGACCAATATCAATAGGGACAAAATCACACATCCTATTGTTCCATAAGGCAATGAGATATTCCAAAGGGTCTTGCTGCAGAGTATAAAATTATTATCAAATTGTTCTATACTTTGTATAGTTGTATATTCAACAACACTACCGCACATATCAATCATAGAACATGACCTTTTTCATTTGCTCAGAATGCAAATGCACATTTGCATGTTGCATGTTGTCAGCCTCACCAAGACCAATTACATAATAGATTTTTTGTAATACAAAAATTAATTTCACAAAGTTGTAAAGACAATTATTTCAATGCATGCTAAATGTAATTGACTCTATAACAAATAGACTACAAGCTATTAATCTATCAATTGGGTTTATCTCAGATGGTTGGGACTCGGGAGTAATTATTGTTAGCCTCCCCACCTAACTTCAATCCCATAATTGACATGATGAGCTTTGTATTAATGGCTTCGAGTTTTGTTGTTGAGTTTGAAAGTCCCTTGAGGACCAAAGTATGTATATCCCTCATATGGAATATAAAGATATTTATCATTAAAAAAACTACATGCTATTAATCAAAATATATTGAAGCAAAAAAAGACAATTAAGGTTGGAACGTGAAAATACATATTAAGATGTCCACAATGTATATTTACATATTTAATTTATCTTAAAATAAAAATATCAACAAATTCAAAATGTTCCTAAGAACTTGACTGGACAAATCTAGATATAGTGGGGAAATGGCAAGCGCAAACAATATCATTATATTTGTTATAATTTTAAAAATTAAAATTTATATAAAACTTTAAAATGAAGAGTTGTGATTGGGCAAAAGTTTGTGTGTGTCTATGGGAGATTGGTTACTTTAATGTGCTTCTGTTGAATAATATTTGTTTATCTTAAGAACTCAACTGTGTTTTTATTCAGTAGACATAAAATTTGCTAGGAATTAATGTCGTGCTTTGGGTGCAAAATTAACACAGTTTCAGAGCGTAAACTGTGAGAAACCAATCTCAGAATCACATAGGGTGTCATGTTCATACAAGCATTGTAGAAAAGCCAGATTTAGTCACAATCGTAGAAGGAACAATTTTATAGGGCTGAGAATCAGGGGTCGTACGACATACAACATAGTACGATTATATAAAAGCCAAGGAGATCAAGCGGCAACATTAATTTTTCTTCTTAACTCTATCAGGCTAGGTCCAAGATAGTAGTAAAGAACACAAGGTTTAAATAAATAAATTAAACGCAAGTTTGGTGGCTGACAACCAAGGGGGCTATCAGACCCAACTGCACAGGGGACAATAGTGATTGGCCTAGCCGCCACAGACTCAATCCATGAGGATTCCAATGCCGCAAAGTGTTGTTAGAGGTAGCCAATAGACAGAGCTAAGCTTAGGCTGACAGATGGTAGCTGTGGTCAGGCACCGGAGCAACAACTGCCAAAGGAGCTAACAACAGGGCATGAAGAAGTGATGCCACGAGGATGACAGGAGTTGCCATAGCAATTCACAACAATAGTAGGCCAGTAGCAATTCAAAACCACAACCAACCAGCGAAAACATAGGGATCAGAAAGCCGATAGACAGGTAACAAGGGCCCACTACAAGGGCATGGTTAGGTGAGTAATAGCTCAACGTAGAAAGGGTTGCAAGGGACAAGACCAAACAACAATGTATCCTAGGGATGCGACAAGGTAGCTGCCATGGAAAATCGCAGATGCAAGGATATGTTAAGGCACAAATGGTAGGGAGTGTTGACCACTACGTGTCAACTACCCATAACAGTACACCCCCTTTTCATCGCAAAAAGGGGTAGCGCTTGATCGACATGTTCGTGCCATTCGACAGTCATCGTCGACTTGATCATATTATGTTGTAAACCCAGTCTGCATGTGTGAATTGTAAATAATCTTAGCAGATATGAGTCATGTATGTAAATTGCCTAGGTGGACCTAATTTCCTAGTGATAATCTACGTTCCGAAAGGTTTTTTGTCTCACCGATCTATGATCGACAGAGTTTTCCTTCAGCCTAACCCCAAAGCCAAAATGGATTTTGTCATTAGAATCTTAGGAGAATCCTAGTGTGTTAATCTGCTAGATTATAGTTATGTCGCAGAACTGGGTGGTCTATGAGGGTCTATGTCAAATGGGTTTTCCCCTTTGAGATGTAAAATTGTAAAACTCATGATGTAAAGTGTCTTGAGGGTTAGGAAATGTTTTAATCCCCTCATGGGTCCTAAGTCCTAGGTCCTAGGGAATTTTTTCCAAAGGCTAAGTTCGAGGATCCATAATAAAAATAAATAAAATAATAATAAAAAAAAAATTAAAATTTAAAAAATAAAAAATAAAATAAAATTTAAAAAATAAAATAAAATAATAAAAATAAATAAAAACTTAAAAAATAATAAAATAATAATATTTTGAGTAAATAAATGCAAAATTTCAATTTTTTAATGCATTAAAAATTCGACGGATGAGATTAAGAGATATCTTGATCCTCATCGACGCTCAAGATCATTTTGACGTGGATCACTCGAACTAGCTGTTGGGAATTTTTCCTTTAAATAGGGTGCTAGGGGTCATTTGATATCAGATTTGATCTGAGAGTCTGGTGCTAAAGAAAGCTCTTGTAGTCATTTTTTTTGTGCAATAAAGAAGACTTTGGGGTTAAAAATCTTGCTGGTGTTAGTCTTCTGAAAATGCTGTAAGATTGTTCTATTTTTTCTGCATAATTTTATTTTCAGCGATTGATGATAGCTTAATGAAGATTGATCTAGGCACAGCTATCTTGTTTGATCTTTGGGGTTTGAATGATAGTTTAGATTCTGAAATATAGTGGCAGGTATCTCCATTTGATTGAGGTTTCACTATTGTTTTCTCCCTCTATGTTAATGGCTGATTTTAAGCTGTGCAGGAAATCCTTTTTTCAGATTACCGGGCATTAGGGGAAGTTCTCAACTGAACCAGCCAACTCCCGGATTGTGTTTTTTGAAAGAGCCCAGCCAGTTCTTGATCCAGGGCTAATCATTCGAAAAAAAAATTTATGAATGCATGCAAGGTTTTCTGAAGCGTCTTACATTAAACTTATACTCTGAAAATATTACTGTGGATTATTGACAAATCTGGCTGTTAAAGAGTCGAAAATCTGTAAATACTGTAAAAAATAAAAGAAATTAGCTGGGTTTTAGGGTTTTAGGTTTTTATCCTTGCGCATATTATTTTTGGGTGATTTTCCATTCTAGGTTGCAGGATTTTTGAAGATTTCCGAGGTTCATCTACACTATTTTGCTGTCCAAGGGTTTCAAATATCGGTTGCTTTCAGATCTGGAGGGTTTTATTTGCAAGAAGAAAGTTTCCGAAGATTTTTTTTATGCACTGGGTAAAACCCTTGCTGCTTACCATACAGCCAGCTTCAAATCCAATCTGCGTTTACTTCTCTTCACTTCACCATCTCTCAGCTTTCAGCTCTCTCTCTCCATGTAGTTTATTTTTTCCACTCTCATTTTGCTGCCTGCGTCCAGCAAATCCATATCTCCCATCCGCAATATTCTCCTTAAGCTCTGCCATCAGCATTCTGCCTGTACATTGCCCCACGCATTTCATTCTTCTCCACGCTGCCATTGCTACCCCTCATCCAACCTTTCAAACCTGTGTGCTGCCTTCTCATTGCTCAATCTCCTCAAACCTTGCTGCCATTACACCTGCAGCAAACAGAGAAACCGGTGCTCCCTGCGTTGATTTCTTTGGAGCTCCACGCACCTGCAAACGCACAACTGCAGATCGATTTTCAAATGCACGTCACCTGTACACAAAGCAGTCTGAAAAAAAAAAAAAAAAAAAAAAAAATAAATAAATAAATAAATAAATAATAAAATAAAATTATACACGGGCCAGGTTTTATATTTGGGTGGCATTATTGCGTTGAAAAAGTTGAACCGTGCTCACCCATCTGCCTAAAATTTTCAGACCCGCGTTGCTACATCCTTATTCACCATGGCCACCGTCCAGCTGATGGCAGCTGTGAACCTATGAACGTTATCCGTCCGCCATCATCTGCAAAACTGCACTGTAAGAAAACGCGTTTTCTCTGTGTATACGGGCCAGCCTTTTTTCTTTTTTTTTATGCGTTGAATGCTAAGCTTAGGTTTCAGTTTTTTTTTATTTTTGTGACATGGTTAGGAATTAGCATGGGTTCTTTTAACTGGTTTGGGCTTTATAAAAATTGAAACAGAAAACTCGATTTCCATTTTTTTTGCATTTGTCGTTTTTGGGTTTTACGTATATGCAAGGTAGCCCATTTTTATTTTTTTAGATTAAGTTAGAATTAAATTTTTGTTTAGTTTTATTTCGTGTAGGTTTTGTTTTATTAAAT